>BQNB010000832.1:88171-150944 GCA_026074375.1 Tanacetum coccineum
ATGCACTATATAAACCCTCTCCTAGCCTTGGAGAGGGTTGGTTGTTCCATTTGTATCATTTCATCATAATACACTTCATCCATTTTCCATCCATTCTATCTCTAACATCACAACCCACATCTCACTCTTGTTCTTGGTTTGATCATAAGATTACTAGTATTCTACACTCTTAGCAAAGGAAAACCATTCTCTTTGCTTCAAGAGGGTCTGAAAGACCATGAAAAAGACTACGGTGGGTTCTATGTTAAGGGACTGGCACAAAACTTCAAACATGACAACCTTATTCAAGCCTAAAGGGATGAGTTGGGAATTGTGGACCTTATAATACTCTATTATCGTCAATAAGAAGGTGGGAAAGGGAATCCTAACACTAGAAAAATCAAATATACGGTGATACACACCAATAACATTACTGGGAAGATCGGACATCTGATCATTTGGAGGTGGAAAACGGGGGTGAAGATCACAGGGTATCCTATATTTTACTATCAAATCATCTATATCAGCTTGTTTGAGCCTAGAAATATATACGTACATGTCCTTTTTAGACAATGTATAAGAAATAGAAAGAAAATTGATGTTCGGTACCTAAGGATGTAGCTGAGAAACACGCGGTAAAAATGGCGGCTGATATAAGCTCCGGATGAGCTGTGACTGTGTTATCTACGACGGATTTAGGTTAAAACAAAATGGCAAAAAGAAGGTGTTATTTATAGGGGTGAAATGAATCTGAATTAATGTGACATTTGATGGCGTGGGCCTGACGGGCCCATCACATGTCTTAGCTCCGGCCCAACCACGCCAAAGCCCATCAAACGTTTAAAAATAGGTCACATCACATCTAGTTAGAAATCAACCGGTTTAAAATTTTCCTCTAACAAATCCGATCAAGAAACGATAAGTAAAATGATAATTTTTTACCACTCATAATTATCATTGTCGTAACGTAAAGGCTCGGAGGGTCCGAAAGACCACCTCTGGTAAAAAACAAACAACAAAATACGAGTCTAGCAATAATATCTTTGGCAAGACAATTAATACTAAGTTGGGGGTGGGAAATGGTGAGGTATAGGCTCCTTAGCCTAATCTCGAGGAGCAAATTACAACGTCATTATAAGATAATAGCTTTCGGGTTGATGCTGGAACGACCCTCCGGAGAAGCTAGAAGGACGAAGGTCATTCTAGGTCCCGATGCATTAGCATCGGAGCTCAGTATATAACACTACCAAGACTAGGACTAAGTGATACAAGGACAATAGTGGGAGGACCGCAACGGTCTGTACTCTCACACCACAAAAAGGCGAACGAAAAAAGCCATGCCTAGTACTCGTCAGCGATTATACCGCTGACCCTAGATGACAACTTCGTCTCCACAATACTTGCATCGTGAGGTTAAGTCCGAGTAGTATAAATAGAATCCGATCAGTCTTCAAATGGTAAGTTCACACACACACTTCGCTGCTCACTCACTCCTTCTTACCTCATACCTCCTTATTTATCGCATATACCAAGTTCTCATTCTCACACCGGAGCTTGGTCCTGGCCTAAAAACTGGGACGATCTAACGGTACTTTCTCTTATTTGTAGCCAAGGTCCGCAGGAGCAACAAAAAGCCTCCACAGGAACCGCAGCTTAAGCATACATACGAAATTATACTTCAACATCTATCATCTAACTTAATCAGCTTAAGAACTAGCTACTTACTCTGATAAGAAAATAAAAGTAATATCGGAGTGAAAAAAAGTAACATATATGAAGAAACCACGTACTTAGTAACCACTCAAGGGTGGCCTAGCGGCAAAATGGCTTGCGACTATCACTCTAAAATGTGTGAGGCCCCAAGTTCAATTTTTGCTAGGTACAAACAACCTTGTAGTGGTCACGTCAACCTCCTGAAAAGGGAGGGATTTACCTGGTTTGAGTATGTGTGGCGGTGGGTTCAAACCCCGTGAATTAGTCGGCCAAAAGATCGAAAATCATAGTTACCCAAAAAAAATGCCACCAACTTAGTTGTCATTTTAGTTAAATGATCACCTAGATTAACTAGCCCATTAAAAGAGCCCACGTTTAGGAGCCCAGAGTATTCAGCTGTATATCCAATAGCAGCCCACTTAGGAGTTAGGAGACCGCGTAAAGCCTTAAACTTTTTTAGATATAGGTTTTGTCTAACTTGTAGTCTTGTACGTAATAAGCACTATTAACTTCAAGCATAATAAAATAAACTTGAAGGTTTATTTGTAAACAATAGTACGTTGACATAAATGATTACTTAAAGAGAGCCCGTTTATAAGTTAAACAAGCCAATATCATGCCCATTTTTTTTTTGCCAGTGTGCTAATGATCACGTACGTACGTGACTATTTAAAATTTACGTTGTTGCTTGTGTTGCTAACGTAACTTTTAATTATTTTAATGCTGTTAATATCATATGACTTGGGAACAGATGGAACCACTTCCAAAGTTTTTGCCGTTCGGAAGGGATGTTCATAGCAATGTATAGTGAACAAGACTACCAGTTTCGTTGCAAACTGTGCCTCATCACGTTACTCATGCCACAACGTAGTTATGATACCCTAGGTGAATTAAAGCTCGATCACCATATGTACTCAAAATCACAATAACGTGCTATATATATGACAAGAGGCCACGTTAAAAGAAAGTTTGCATAAAACAATAAAACAAGATCGATGTGGTTTGATCTCAGTACTTTGAAGGCAGTACACTAGTTGTTGCTCTTTTAGATCTTATCCGTGCGTATAGTAATTCGACCTAATATTAGTTTCGTTAGGAACTTCAAGTAATCGTATCCTAGGCTTTATTTTATGATTTGTATATCTCACTCATCAAAAGCCCTTATATGCGACTTGCGCTTTAGGTGTGTTTATTATAAGTAGAATAGCCGTGAGCGAGTCGTGAGTAATAGCTGTTTTTTTTAAATAAAACATTTGATAATATAAATTACGTAAAATGACATATACATAATTTAAATAGAATACGGTTATATGTGTAAAATGGTTGGGTATTATTTACGTACAAGACAACAACATGGTTATATTCAATCTTTATTTGTGGCCAAATAACTACGATGTATGCATTTACTGATGTGTCCATATAACAACTTGTAATTTCGGGCCATTATTTAATCCTATACTTTCACTATATATTTTATTTTTACATAAAATTTACTTTTTCGGTTAACCGGTTAGGTTATCTCGCGTTCGTAGTAAAACGTATATTAAACGTGAACCCGACTTTTGACTAAATATTAGTCTACGTGCTCTACTTATTTTTATTATTTCAGATAAGTATCCTATATGTTGTAATTTTATTTTTATCATTTACGTTTCTTCGTGGTTGCGCTTAAACTCTTGCGTTACCATACATTTTTCCCATTAGCCTTAATAATACCCTCCTAATTTAAAATATAACATAAATTAAAATATGTCACTTTTCTTTTTCTCATGCAATAACACGCCTAAACCACATGACATTTGTTTATGTGGTGGCAAGACTTCATCAAATTTGTGTCATTATTTTGATACCAACTTAGATACTTGTACATTCCTTCTTCCATGCATTTCCTAGATTCTATACCATCACTACTCAACCTCATTCTCATAGATCACTGATATGTGAGAAATCACATATCTTTTCTATATCAAAAATGGTCTTTAAATGATTAAAATGTGCAAAAATATGCTTGTATTTGTGTATTTTGTTGTTTGTGAATGTGTAGGTACGGATAATGCAAAAATCACAAGAAAACGGTCAAGATCGGACAAACACGGACATGGGAAGGGAAAGAGTGCACAAGAGCTAGAAGTTTTCTAGCAAAAAGGTCAACAAAAGTCAACTCTTGGTCAACAATGGTCAACTCACAAAATACCAAAACCCTCAAAATACCCAAATGAGCCTTAATGTTAAACTTATTTCACTAAAAGTCCAAAAACCCTAACTCCGTTAAATCCTTAGATAACTATCACTAACGGTTGTTAAGTCATTTACCCTTAAACCTTTTATCCTAACCCATAAACAATCCCGAGCCCAAATAAATCAACATGCCCAATCCTTTATTATAAAACCCGGGCCCAAGTCAACAACCCAAACCTCCAGGTCAAACAACGAGTACAAAGTAAAAAAGGGGCGCAAAAATTAGTTGCCACTATTCATCTATCGTCTTCATTTTTACCTGCGTAAAATCAAAGGGTAAATCTCAATTAATGACGTGGAACAAAGATTCGAGATCTATCGTCTTTATTTTTACCTGCATAAAATCAAAGAGTAAATCTCAATTAATGACGTGAAACAAAGATTCGAGTACCAAGTAATGGGCCAGCATCAAAAATCGTCATCAAAGCCCTCTCATTGGCTAGAAAGGATAAAGGAATGACACGTGGGCACTTAACAAACACACAAGAAGTGGAAAATTATACTAAATCCAGTGTAATAAAAGCACAAAGGCTCCATAGAAGTGGGATTGCCACGCTGTCAATCCGTGTGCATCATTCTCATCCAACGGCTACAATTAGAGATCCAATGATTAGCAATAATGAAGGGTGATGATGAAGGATAAGAGGAGCGTGGTTTAGGAACTAGAAGCTTCACTCAACCCTTATAAATAGAGCTCATCTCCTCACACATCGAATCATCTTTGGCAGCTTTTAGTAATAGCTTAATATAGTTTTTTAGCTTATGTAATTTTAATTCTGTCTTTGTAATCTCTATTTCAAGTGTTGTAATCAACTATTAAATCAATGAAATCTTACTTTACTTTATAAAATCTGTTTTTGCTTATTATGTTCTTAAAATTCCAAAAGCTCTTATCTACTGTTTCATAAGCTCAAATCTACTCATAAGCTAGTTACTAACTCAGTTAAGCTCATAAAAGCTTAACTGAGCTTTATTCAAACAAATTCACCCCCTAAATTTACCTAAGCTTTGGATAAGGATGATAAGCCAATTCAGGAAGGGCTTATTGGACCCCACCAGCTTGTTCTAAACAAGCTGGAGCTTGTTGATTTAAGCTCATAAGAGCAGACACCTCTGTTTAGCTGAGGTGTGAGGTACACTTCTCTCTAAATTTTCAGTTCTACCTTATTTTGCATATCTTAGCTTATTCCTTCATATTAGCTTAAAAGTTGCTTATTACTTGCTTATTTCTGTTTAAATTTGCTTAGTAGTGCTTATTATACTTGTTTCATGCTTATTTAGTTAATTAGATAGTATAGATCTTAGTTTCTTAAAATCTGTCATAAAATCAGTGAAAAACCAAAAATATTAGCATAGTTGAGTAGCTTATTATTCTGGCTTATTTGTTTATTGAAAGTTGTTCATTAGGTCTGTTTATAGCTTATCATTGTCTGGTATTTGCAATTTGTACCTTAATTCTCAAATTCATAAGCTAAAAATGAGTTTGAGACATTTAAAGGGGTGTTTGGGACAGTAGGTATAATGGGTGAAAATGGGTCAAAACCTGTTTTGTACTTTTGATGCAACTTTGATTAGGTAAAATTAGTCCTAAAATTTAGTTTATTTAGGATTTTAAGTGTTAAAACTCAATATTAAAGTTTTAAGAGTTCATTGTTTGAAACTATTAAGTTGTAGCTTAGTTTAGTTGCCTATTTGATTGTGCTTTAGCTTATTGTGTTTTTGTGTTGTTTTTGTGTTCATAAATGTGTTAAAAAGGTTAGAAACAAAGCTCTAAAACCTGCAAAGTTTGTTTTGAGTTTTTGCCAAAACTGTCAAAAAAGTGCTAAGTTTTGAAAATTTGAGAAAATGCTTTTTCAAATGCTTATTGTTGCTTATTGTGAATTTCAAAATGCTTTTTGATTTTTGATTATTGTTCTTTGAGGTCCAAATTTAATCTGTTTTAAGGTCTGAGATCCATAAAGATCTGTTTGTTTGCTTATTTTTAAGCTCAAAATGGTAATTTGTTAAGACTGAAAAAATTTTCTAAGTGTTGAGAAATGAACAAACAGTTTTTTCATTAAGCTTTTTAAGGGCTTAATTGTGTTTCAAACTCCTTTTTGATTAATGATTATTGTAGCTTATTGTTAGAGCTTTTCAGTGGTATACCTCATTAAGCCATAAGGATCCATCTTTGAGCTTATTTTTAAGCTCAAAAGTGCCCCCCTTTGCTTTTTGCCTGCTGTTTTGTGCCATTTTGCTTATTTGGCTTATTTGTGCTTATTTGCTTATTTTCCTAGCTTATTTAGGGTTAGTATAGCTTATTAGGTTAGTTTAAGTCAATTTTAGCTTATTTCCTTTAGAATAGAGCTTATTTGCTATTTAGCTTAAAAATTCTAAGTGTTTTAGCTTTTTAAGTATTCTGCCTTCTTTAGCTTAATTTAGTTGCTTATTTTTAAGTGATCTAAAAAGTTATAAAAAATGGCAAAAACAAAAACACTTGGGATAGTGGGAAGCCCCGGGTGAGCAAGGCTCGAACCCGGGACCTCTACCACCATCAACCAAGTGTTTTAACCCAACACACTCAACCATTGTGCTACATTAGCTCATCCGTTAGAGTTTTCCTTTAGTTAATACTTATACACATTTTGAGCTCTTTTGCATAATAAGCTGTTTTGGCTTATTTCACAGCTTATTCGATAAGCTGTTTTCACGAGCTTATTTTTCTTAGATTCTACACTATTCAAGCTACTTTTCATGATTTTTTCAGAATTTTTATAAAACGTTTAGTATTTTTTATATTTAATTTTCTTTAAAATCGTTTTTAATTCATAAAAAATTATAAAAAAGTAAAAAAAATATAATTCTTTTTTAGAAAATTTACTTTTAACATTTAGAACCTAGGAAAAATAGATTTGCTTTCGTAGGGTTTAAATTGCAAAATTTCGATTTTTAAAGAACGGGATTGAATCCCGTTCACGTTTTTAGAGTTTTTAAGCCCTAAACACCTTCGTTTTTAGTCTAGTTTTCTTTGTTTTAGCTTTTTAGTCAATTAAGTCTTACAAAAACCAAAAAGATCATTTTAGGCTTAATTTTGATAATTTAGGGTTTTTAGGTCCCGTTTAGGATTCCCGTTTTGCGTTTTTAGTTAAAATTTGTCTTCCCTTAAGTATTTTTAAGTTTTTGCCTTAATTTTCTCGTAGTTTTAGAAAACCAATATCAATCTTGTCCCATTCAAGCTTCGATTCTCAAAATGACTCTCGACTTTCAATCGCATTCCTCGTTGGGGATACCGACCCGAGAATCATACTCCCGGATTACTACAACTGTGATTTTTTGATTCTTACCCTCTTATCTTTATGTATTATATATTATAAGTATATCTTATATTTATTGTTATATATTATATATTATTAAAAGGTGTAGATCAAATAGTGATCACACTTCATGTATGTTTCTTACACATTTACATAGTGGGAGGTTTTCTATTGCAATTATAATTTGTATTCTTTGTTACAGAAGTTGCAAATTAGAGGATAATCGTTAGGACATTGCAGGCTTAGGAACCTTTGATACATTTAAGGTTTATGTCTTCTCCTGTATGACTAAGAATGATAGTATTATTTATAAGCAGTTGGTTTAAATTACTTACTCGATATAAAAATCTAAAATGCTAGTAGATGTTTCAGTTTTAAGCTTGAGACATTCCATAGCAGATACCTCAATATATGAATCAGAAATAGTGTGACTGGTAAAAATAATAAACCATGATCGAATCAATAGTAATAATACAATCCTGGTAAACGTCTAAAGAAAATAAAAAAAGATAACGTACCTTTGCAAGTAATAAGTGTAGATAGTTGACTGAATAGAAGTGTGGTAAAGATATGATGTAATTAAGAAACAAATTGGAATGAACAAAAGCAAAAGTGTTGACAACAACGTAACTCACCATTGAAACCTTGATAATAAAATTGTGAAGGTTCTTCATTATCGAGTTTGATCTATTAAAAAGGAAAAAAGATAGATGTCACAGCATTGGTTAAATAACAAACTTGGACTTTGGCTTTATTTTGAAAATCAAAGTATCAAGTTACGCCACTTGTTTCAGTGGCATAGGAAATAAGTAATGAAAACGCAACTTAACTATAAGCCAAATAAACACATTACACAAAAAAATGTCTCAAACATACGATGTCATTGATCTAAACCTATAATATTACCTGAAGCACGGAGCCAGCAGCAAGATAAGCATACTCGGACGAGCCCCCGTTAAAATAAACTGTATTATCAGAATCAAAATAAACAGAATTATTCCCTGTACGAAATACATACACAAATATGCAATTGACTAAACAGAAACAAATAAAATAGTATAACTTAGGTGATATATTGTGTAATGTGACTTCGGATTTTGTAGACCCGTGATAGAGACAACGACATATGAAAGACCACACTCATTGAGTTTTTACTTCCTTAATGAATGAATCAATTCATGTTGCATTAAAAGTTCCATCTCCATTTATGAGATGAGTGGAGCAACATTCTGCAAGTTTGCCTATAAAGAACAAAATGTAAAAAATCTGATATGATTAACTATACATTAATTGTACATTGTTAAACTCTCAACTTTTATACATTATTGAGAGTAACTCAATAATAATCTAAAACTTTGCATAAACTGGTTTATATGCTTAAAAAATGGACAGATTTATATGTGTTTTGACCCATTTGACATATTTTCGTACACAACCCAAATCAACTAACTGATAAATCAAATGGATCAAAACTGGCACCTCTAGAAAGAGCTAGGGAAAAACGATGTTATACGATTTAAACTAACCAGGCCAACTTTGTTTCCCAATATGGCGTATTACTCTTTGTGAGGTCGCAGTTCCCTAAACGTGCAAAATGAACTCATCATCTGCCATGTCTACATTCTTCGGTGTTGCTTGCTTTTGAAAATGTTGAACACATCTGATAATAGCAACCATCCATGTTGTAAATCAGATTTAGATTATATATGTAGAAGGAATTGCAGGTTTACCAAGTACCTTTGAGCCAAGTGATGTCAGAAGGTGCATACATATTGTTTTACATGAGGTAAATAATCTCATTTGCAGTTTGTTACTCCATTTTCCAATATAGTAGTTATAGTATTAACCCGTTTAATAACAAATGGGTCAGTTCAGGTCATGGCCAAGTCTCTCAAACTGTATCTTCAATGCATAACACATCTAAATTAAGTTCAACAATTAGATTATTAATGTGATGATTTTTTTGTAAACATGTTCTTTGCAATCGTTTTTTATTTAATGTATACAAATTATGGCAAGAAGTCTTTCTGGATCACCCCAACCTCGCCTGACGTGTTGCCCAACTCGCCCAAAGCGGCCATTTATCCACTGCACAATATAAGAATCAAACATTAGCAGATTCTTATAATAACAATTATAACAATAACAATAAAAAATCATTTTTTGTTCATCTAAACAGTGCTGCACTTTTTCTATGGTGATCATCTTATCCTTCGTTGCCTCTGTGCCACTTTTAATAGCTTCAAAAACCTACCATCACAAAATAACATATGAATACATGTGGCAAAATGGGTGGGATTGCAGTTTGGTTGCGGGTCAATAAGGGCACATATCAGAAATGGTCAAATGGTTCAGGTTGACACCGAAACATAGTATGTCAGGTCTTATATGTTCATGAATGACCAATGATGATTTTTGGACGATTTAGGTATGCACCAAATTTTTATACTAATCAATTATTTGACTCGGTCCCTTTTTTGGCTTAGTCGTTTGAGTTAAAGCACAAGTCACGTTAACTTATTTCAGTCTTTTCTATATAAAAGAGATAAAAGATTGGACATACTTCTTTCGACTCTTCAGCATCTGCTATGGCTCTTAGGACTTCCTCTATTCACTTTAAAAGCACATCACACTTTTCCCTACTTTCTGAAGATAACTTAAGTTCCCGTACATGCCTCAATGCCTTAGCTTTGGAACTACAGATCACACAATAACACACCATCTTTAGGATTTTATATCATATTCAAAGTTAGGTAATGGAGATCTGTAGATATATAAACGTATAACAATATGAAAGGAAATGATGAGAAGTAAAATTAATTAGCACTTAGATCAGTACTTTTGTATTTAACTCATGCATCAATCACTAATCAGAGATACGTTTGCTTAAGAAACTTTTAGCATATTGAGCATAAGTAAAAAATCCATGCTTAATTGTCATGACGTTGATCGATCATATCTATTTGTAGCTGAAAACGGTTGTCTTTAACGACAACAGATAAAATTGGTGTTTTTTCTTTTGAAATCAGATGAAGCAAACGTAGTATGATATATGTTCAGCATAATAATGAACAGTGAAATCAAACTTACAGTTTCTAGATCCCAAATCCAAACAATATGTTGGTCAGTAGTAATTACTAATTAGCTTTGGTCTCTCGGTGTTGAGAGTTTTATGCCATTTGATATTTATTATAGGGATTCCATACGTGTAATGTTATGGTAGGTTACAATGGTTAGTTCAGAAGTAAATAAATAAGAGATTAACATACTGTTATTATCGTATGTAAAAAACAACATGTAATCTTTTACTCGAATAAGAGTTGATGAGCGTAAGTCATATGCCATCACATGTACATCAGAAGAAAAAAGACCACCATCTCCATCGAACTCTTGTTTTGTAATCTAGCTCCTTGCTAGTTTTTGTTTCTAATAAAATCGCCGTTCCAAAAAAAAATCTCCATCGAACTCTACATCAATAACCTCCTTTATGATAAAAGAATATGGTACACAGTTATCTTCTGCTTGAAAACATTAAAAACAACAGATGCGCAAAGAATTTAAAAAATTACCTTTAAAAAATACATCTGCACATTGCATCCATGGGTATAACATCTGAGCAACAATCAAGTCATCTTTCTCGTTATACATGCACCCTCCGTTCAATATTTATAATTATTACGCAATAAAGGCGAACGTGCCAAAAGTATGTCAAAGATTAGTACTCATTACCATTACAAATCGATGCTGATGAAAAACGAAAGAACAATCTGAAAAAAGAAAAAGAAGCAATGAGAATGAAATAGTAAAACGATTAGCACAAATTATGAACCTTGTAGTGGAAGCCATATTTAGTCTAATAACTAACGAAATTGATTCTGTTGGTTGGATGAATGATATTCGGCTTTGTGGTGATGAAGAAGACGTTGTGGGTATTAGGGTTGATGATATCTATTAGGGTAACATAGGTAACGTATGTTCTGTCATTCATGTATCGATAGACATTGATGATATCTAAATATGTAGTATATCTTCAAATATATTTTCAAAAGAGAAATGCTAGAACCACAAATAGTTTACAAAAAGATTTTCACAAAATGATGTGGCATGATGATTTGTACATCATTGGCCAATTAAAAGATGAGAGATAAAGAACTTGAATCCAATTATTGCATGCCACATCATTTTGTAGAATTTTTTTTGTAAACTCTTTGTGGTTATAGCATTTCTCTTATAATAAATAAATAGCTTTGTAAATAAGTAACATCAAACCTTAATGGACCACAAGCTCACAATCGGGCTTGGACCACTTATTCGTCTAACATGCTAAGGCGTCATGGATGAGAAAAATTGCGTACGCCAGCGTCCTACCGGCTGCTCTTGGTATGCATTTATCATGTGCTTCTTGTCATGACTCTCATGAAGCGTTGTGGTCCACAATACAAAATTGGCGTTGTTGAATTTGTCTTCTCCAAGCTCATCTCCTTGTCGTCGTCCAGGCTCAAGCCTTTCTAGCTTTTACCATAAATGTTAATTACTTTAATGTCATTAAGGCCGGATGGAGTAAGAGCACCAAACTCACCATCCACCTTAGCGTCACGTCAGCTTTCTCTCTCCAACTTTACCACTCACCTTTCAACAGTTTTAACACTCACATCTTCATTACAACTACTTTACACAAATCCAAATTTTTTTATTTAATTTACTTTCATTCATAAAATTAAAACGTTTCACTTAAACGTAACGACAAATAAATAAAAACTTAACGTAAAACGACAACATTAATAAAAACATAAACCCAAACTAAATTAAAAAAAATTATTCATAATTTTAAAAGATTGCATAATCATAAAAACATTACGTTAAAAATACAATACTGAATTTGAGAGTTTTGTTTAAAAATAAATGAATTGTGTTTAAAAAATGAGTGAAATAGTAGGTATTTATAGGTAAAAAATAAGGGTTTTAAAAAAAGTTTTTTTTTATATATATAATGGATAAAGAAACAAGTGGGTCTCAAATAATACCACTCACTTGTGGTGAGTGGCTCACCACTCAAGCACCAACTCACGCGCGAGTTTGATAGGGTGGCATAAGGTTTGAATGGTGAGTGGCCACTCATCATGGTGAGTTTGGCCTTACTCCATCCAGCCTAAGGGTATTATAGTCATCTTTATTTTTCACATAATGCTAATTAATACTATAATTAAAAGTATCGTGGTTATGTAGTAAGTAATTAATTAATACTATCATTAAGAGTATTGTGGTTATGTATAAGGCTCATAAATATGTTGATTAAGAATGCTAATTAATACTATGATTAAGAGTTTTGTGGTTATGTATAAGGGCTCGTAAGAGTATTTGTGGTTATATATAAGTGCGCCACTACAAACGTATCAAACGAGTTTAGTGTGTCACTACATACGTCTTAACATAATTTGTATGATAAAGATAATGTGTCACTAAATATGTATCAGAAAACTAATGTGTCATAAAAACCACTAGCATGCAACTTCAATTTGTTACATCTTAAAACCACTAGCATGCAACTTCAATTTGTTACACTTTCGTATTTTAACGTTTGTGTATTGCTTTTTTTTCCCACAATCGTGCTATCTATTTGTTAAAAGTTATTTGAAGGTGTTTTACATGTATAAAAAAGAGGTCGTTATTTACATCAATATATTAATTACCTTTGGAAGATGTAGTATTTTTGGAGTTTACAATTTACATCAGTATATATCTATTTTGGATTTTCTTTAATATATTTTTAATTTTTTTATATTTTTTTATTGCCGTATCTATGCCGTTCCCGTATATTGAATTTTTGATTTTTGCCGTTTCCCGTTCCCGTATCGTCCCCGTATCCCTTTGCCGTTCCCGTTTCAGTGCTACATAGGTTGGTTTGGTATAAAAAATCGAGTTTTTTTTTTCTGCCAAGAATCATATAAACTAACATGTTTAAAAAACTTCACTACGTGCGAATAAATGTCGAACCAATAATAATACCAAACATAACTGATTAGCCTGGAAAATCGCTTTGATATACAGTTACCTATAATAACAAAAAACTTCCCTTAGCTTGAGCAGTGAAAAGAGTTAAAATATTTCCACGATAAAAGCTATGCACATACATCATAAAAAACGATCCCTAACCCGATCTTTTACGTTAATGTTACCAAAAAAAGACTTGTTTACGTGATATGAGTCAAAAACTCAAATACCAGTGACGCTAGATGTATGCAAACTACTTCCAAAGTTTAACGGCATTGTCATTGTGACCGGCTGAAACTATCAAACCAGACGTACTCTTAGATACTGCAAGTGCATAAACGGGTTCTTTCATTGGCATCAACAGTTTGTTCTCCGCCATGTTCCATAGCCCCAAACCCTGAATATCCACATAATCAAATTGATGAGAGACATTGTTTTAGTAACTTGTAATTTATATATAGGGATAAAATGGTACATTTTTGTTTTAAAAGGTACTGACTGTTGTCCCGATTTTTTAAATGTAGCAACTTTCTATCAAACACAAAAATATATAATCAAATTTTTATACAAACACAAAAATATATAATCAACCTTTAATACTAACCCGTTTTATTAATGAAAGGCTCGGATTAAAATTATATAGATGATAATTAAGAAACTAGCATTTCATATGAAACCTTAAATAATGAAAAAAAAAAGTGTTTGTTGCTCAACTTAAGCCCCGTCGTGAGCACTTTTAGAAAACTACCTTTTTCTAAACCAAATTTGAAGCAATTATCAAGGGTGTTTATTGTGCTTTGTGTGGGAGAGATAGGGAGGGGGCTCGGGGGCAAGTGTCCCCCAAGCGAAAAAAATTGCAGTGTAAATTTTTTGAAATATCTGGCTTTTTTGTAATTTTTCCCTCCTAAGAACTAATTTGTAGTGTAGTTTTTAAAAATTATTAAAATGTGCCTTCCAGAGCAAAAATTTCTGGCTTCGCCCCTGCTTTGTACCTGGTGGAAGCCGATTATGAGTAAAGAAGGATGGAAAGTTCCAAAACGAAATCTTTTACCAGTCACATCTAGGGGTCCGTTTGGTTTATAAGTGGGGTTGGATTCGAAATCGGATTTGGTATAGAATTTGGATTTAAGATAGGAATAGGAGAGGGAATTTATATTTTTTTATTATATATTTTTTTAATAAAAAAAAAGTTTAATTTATAATTTGTTATTAAAATTAATGGTTCAACTAATAGGAAAATGATAGAAAAGACAAATAGCATTTAATGAGATGCAAAAAATTTGTGGCTTAAAATCGTGGACTACCAAAGAATTTCTCAATCCCACCATATTGATAGGGAATCACATTTGTTATTTATTCCATTACTTGACACCATAGATATGTATCAAACAATAGATTACATATATGATTGCATTCCTTCATACCAAAACCCACATATTAAACGCATCTAAGAGACTATTTGACCCACTTACCGGAATGGTTTTTCTTCTGTTTTATTCTTTTGTTTTGAATAATGATACGTTAGATGAATGTATGCATTCTTAATTTTCCACTCTTAAAATCTGCAGTGCATGTATTTTGAGTGTATGCACGCATTTGTTTAAGCTAGATCTGCCCTTGACGACGAAGGAGAATATATTGAGTGAAGGGTTGATAATTGCTATGATTTTTTACTAACACCAAGATAAATATTGCATTTAATAATGTTCGTATCAAGAAACATGTCGATAAAATCATGTTAGTATCACGTTACGTTATGTTATGTTACGTTAGTTACGAAAATTCAAAGTGTACCAAAAGAGATAAAATAAGATAATGTGTTATGCAATAATGTAAGTATTGATATTGTTAATTATGTCTTGATTCTTGTAAATTTAATCCTCTTTATTGTAGTTTATTACTTTCTGGACAATTAATTTATGATATATTGTCTTGAATTTTGTTACCATGCGCAGCAAGTGTTACGGCCTATTAAATAAAAACAAATGGCATAAAAAGGCAGGGGTGTGCACGGTTCGGTTTGGGACGATTTTTGGCTAAAATCAAAGTCGAACCGAAATACTCGGGTTTTATAAAACCAAAAGCTGAAACGTTCGGTTTTCGACAGTTCGGTTTTCCCGGTTTCGGTTTGGTTTTTTCGGGTTTTAAACGTTAAATTTGGGTGTGGCCAATTTATACAAACAAAGTTGTTTTATGTAGAAAATTGATTATTCTTCTTTATTTATTTTTTGTCGATATGAGCCTAATAATGTTTATCTTAATTTCAACAATTACATATGAGACACATACACATGCAAGTGGACATACGCATAGTATGATCATTGTCATATATGTATTGATATATTGTCAAGTAAAACACTCACAAACACGCATATAAACATTAAGAGATATATATTATAATTTCACCCACAAAATAAATATGAATTTTTAAATTTGAGATATTCACTTATTTTTTTAAATTATGTTACTTATATTTTTATATAATAAAATTGGTTCGGTTCGGTTCAGTTTTTACGGTTCGGTTTTTGAACGAAAACCGAAACCGAATTTTTCGGTTTAGTTTCGGTCGGCTTTTTCGGTTCAGTTTTTTCGCTTTTTCTGCTCACCCCTACAAAAAGGTACCCAACTTAAAAGTCATTTCTAATCTAGGTATCACACTTTTTTTCTTGCATAAAAAGACACTTAACTTATTTTTTGACCAATTTAAGTAATTTCGTTAAATATTTAACGATCATCCGTTAAATTTTACATTCGTTACATATTCTTATAATTTCATCCCCTCACTATTCATTTTGTTGCAGATTAATACTGTGATTAGTTCATTTTAATTCGACGCTGACGTCATCACTATTCATTTTGTTGTGATAAATATTTTTATAAGTTAACTGATGCTAACGTCAACGTTGCAGATTAATAAGTTATCAGTAATGTCGAAGGAGAAAAAGGAAATAAGTACGTCGGAAACAATCACCAGCGGCGTTGATAACGATATTAATGATAATAATTTAATGGGAGATATATTTTTATCAGATGAGTTTGATTACAGTTGCGGTGAATTATTTAATCACAGCTGTCATATTCATCACCTTCTGACTGCTTATTCGATGACGATCATCATGTGTTAATAAGTGCTAACGTGATTGCTACTGCTACACCATGTGTTGACGACTTTACAGGATTCTGTTAAGGAAGTTGAGGCTCTTCGTGATGAGAATGAGTCGTTGCGTGTTGCCAACGGTGAGTTGTTGAATCGGTTGAGCTTGTTTTCGAATTCAACGAGGATGATGAGTTAGTTTGTGATCGAGTTCGGCGAGTTTGATTGGAGAGTTTAGTCGGTTAGGAATTGGAAGTGCGTTTTGTGAGAGTAATAACGATGAGGAGTTTCTGAGTGTTAGTCTGACGAGTGTTATTGAACCGAATCAATTTGTTAGAGGTGATCAGAGAGTGTCGATGCCTAAAAGTATCTCGGTTCGGTCCAAAGGTTACTTGAAATCAGTTGCTACTAGGCTGATTCGTCAACAGAATACGAATGTGAGTTTCTGTCTAATCTAAACAATGCCTGAACTCTGTTTGATATTATGCGTTGTTGTTAATGCTCGATATTATTGATATAAGTCGTGTACGTTTGATGCTTATTATATGGTGTTAGATTGTTAGTTATATGAATACGACAATTAAACTATCTATACTACATATAAAGCAAATTAGACACCATCTCCTCATTAAATACCAAAAGTTAAGTAATGCAACTATTTATGCTTATTGTACCACCTTTGAAGCAAGAAACAAAAGAAAAAAAATGATTTCTAACACACATCTCTCTCTTCATCGAATGCAATTTTTTTAAGTAATACAAATTCTTATGCATGTTGTACAACATTTTATGCAAACAATAAAATTCTGGCACACACCTCTCTCTTCATTGAATGCAAACAATTAAATAATACAAGGATTGATACACATTGTACAATCTTTAATGCAAACATTAAAGAGTTGAAATTTAATAATACAAACATTCGTGCAATATGTACAATTAACCAATTCACAACACATACTTATTGACTGGTCAATACATTTTTAGTTATTCTTAAAACACCCATTACTAATTAACGTAATTTTTAAAACACCCCTAAAATGAAAAATTGTACAAACTAATAAAACACACAAAGCTTTATACAATTTATATGCTAATACATATAGTTTTGAAAGCCGGACTAGGCCAACGGGGTCAACCGAGAACATGAGTGGTCACCGGTTCGACTAGCAAATAAAAGCCGCCTAAAACGAACCAGAGAGAACCGGTTAGAACCTATAAAAATGAATAAATCGGGCATGATCGAGGTTATTTTCCTTTTGTTTTTCTCCGATTAATCACAGGGTACCCGCCACCGCAACGCGCGGATACCCTGCTAGTAATTTCTAATAAGTATACTAAAGTTATCAGAAAGTGACTGAAAAGGTTGAATTAATGTGTGGTTGTTAGGGAGGAGTGTTTTGTAAGTTCGTTACCTTAGCTAATAAGATAAGATGTTATCATTATGGTTTGATGCAGCAACGAGTGCGTGTAGCTGGGGAGAAGAAAGCAGGGGAGGGGATGGAATTTGAGGTATACAATCAAGGAATGTAAAACTTAACGGATGATCGTTAAATATTTAACAAAAATACTTAAATTGGCCAAAAAATAAGTTGGGTGCTTTTTTGTTGGCCTTAATATATTGAGTTGAACAATGAAGTTCGTTCAATATGAATATTAGGTCTCGGTCATTCAGTTATGTAACATTGTAATAGGCTAGAAAAGAAACCGGGTTCGTTTAGTAAGCTAATATTGTACGTGTTGTGGGTCTAAGCCCAAGCAAATCCCGAACCCGGTCCGTGTCAAAGCCCTACACGTCCTAACTTATGTGAATGGGTATATAAACCCTTTTTCACCAAGGAAAAGGATGTTGGTTGTTTATTCTCTTTCAAGCTAATATTACTTCCATCCATTTTTCTCTCTTGTTTTGTCACACCCCCAAACGGGGCCTGGACGGAAACACGTGTCCGGGAGCGTGACGTCATAATATACATAACACAAGATCAAGTAAACGACCACTATATGGACGTTTGATAAAACATAACTCGTTGATTTGATTTAAAACATAATAAGTCTTACAATATTTTTAATATAATTGAAATACTTTTAGCGAAAGCTTAAGACAAATGCAGCGGAACCATAACATGTTTTTAAAACAACGAGTATTTAAATTCAAAGATAAATATTCTTGAAAGACACCCGACAATGCATGCAACATCAAATAGCACCTCAAGAATAATCCAGCTAAGCACATGAGAAAACATGCTTAAAACGGTCAATATAAAGTTGGTGAATTCATAGGTTTGAATTTAGTAATAAGAGTGGACCACAAGTTCACAGTACGCATGCGGCAGTTATAACAGATACAACCTCACATAAAAAGTATTTACTGTTGCGCTAAGCTCATGACATCGAGGCTCAATTCGAATCTAGTAGGATAATCAGTCTCAATAGATCTATTTACAGCATTCGCACTCACTTAACCAATACGGTCGGTTAAGAAACTAACGGTTCATGATAGTTCAGGCATTAGTAGTCTATTCGTAACTTAGGCAACATGTAATCAGAAAAAGGTAACGTAAAGTAAATGTGTCCATATTTTAAAAACAAGCAATGTTCTCACCCCAAAGTAGTAAAGTAGAAATAGTAAAACGTGGGGCTATGAACTCACCTTTAGCAAATGGTGAGATAAATTCAAACATTGAATCATTGTTATTAATACAAGGTTTTTCATCATCATCTTTAACTATAATGACTACTACAAGCCCCAATCTTACCTGATCAATGGTAAGACGGTTACATCAACATGATCAAACTAATGATCTTGGGGCTACACCACATATGCTAGCATCTACATCTTTCTGTGGGACGTGTAAACCCACATACACACGTTTTACATCTTTGGTGCACACACACACTTTTTGGCACGCACTTAAAACAATACGTCTATGTCTCTTTATATAAAGAGAACATAAGACTTTTAAAAAAGAAATCATAATTAAATTAGGAAACATCTTTAATAGAATTAATAGCATTAATCAACATTAATGCTATTATTAGGAAACATCTTTAATAGCATTAATGGCATTAATCAACATTAATGCTATTAAATCTTCCTAATCAACAATTCAATCAACATTAATAGCATTAATCTCCAAGTTGTAACTTATCTTCAATCAGCATTAACTTGGTCTTTATCTTTTTAAGCAAGTCTTCAATGTTGATCTTGTTTCCTTCTTTATCATATCTTGTAGAATCCTCATCTTTTGTAGAATTCCATAATGCTTAATTAGTCCCTCTTGTTTCATTCTTTTGTTCTTTTGTCTCATCAAATCTATAAATCCCAATAATTTATTTTGCCGAAAAATACTTCAAGTTTCATTTGGCTATAACTTGGCCGTTTTAAGTCTGATTTTAGTGTACAATATATGAAAATCTATCTACTCGAAACGAGCTCTCCAAAAACTACCTTTACGCCTAATGAAAACATCCTAAGTCGACCAAAACCTCAAAACAATTTTGGATCAGCAACTACGTATTTCACAAACGCTTTCAAAAATTCCACCAAACTTCACAATAGTGCATAATCTAGCCTAATCTCTATTCACAACTAATCTACAACAAAAACACACCTAAAACTAACATAATCCCTTCATTTCTATTGTTGCAACTCACTTTTCAACTCACCTCACCAAAATCATAAAGTCATAAACATGTTACTTCTATTTTTATAAAAGATGTCAAGATGTTATTTCATTTCTTTTAGAAAAATTAACACAAACACCATAGGACTTTATAGATCTATGCAAGAACATAAATAAATAGTGAATGAAAGTAGAAATGAAAGCATAAGTTTCAAAGTAAGCTTACAAATGAAGAACAAGCTTAAGAAATATGATAGAAGATGATGAAAGACTTGGATCTTGAAAAATCCCAAATAATAACCAAACTCTAATTTGTAGATCTTGAAATAAACCCTTGAATTAATGAACCAATACTTGTAATCACCCTAAATAACCTTAGAAATGAACCTAGTATGCTTGGATCTTTGCCGTGAGCCAAGAGAAGGAAAAAGAGAGATGATAAATTTTGATGAGGCTAAGAAATGAGAAATGACCTAGTGTGTGAGTTATAACATGGTATTTATAGGCTATGGGATAGTTTAGGGTTTCTTGGTTTGTAGTATCAAGTGACCAACACACACAAAAGTGTGTGTGTGTGTGCATTGCTCGGCCAAACACAACCACAAGGACCAAGGGGTTAACTATGCGGAAACTAGATCCCAATTCAATATAGATCTTTCTAGCCTGTTAAGGGTTATAGCCAATATGGATAGTTCCACACTAACTACAGGAGAAACAATGACTATGAACACTATAAGTTATGCGGAAACTAACTTATAATGCTAAGAAGAACAATGAATATTAATAACTAAACTTTTGTATTGATCTGCGAAAATGATTACAGATTACTAACTATGAGATTGCTTTTTGGTGAGAGATAATTATTCTGTAATGCTGTAGGGTTCCTTTTATACACCAAGGATAAACCCTAACAGACTTACAAAACGCGTAGAAGATATTGCATATCTTTTCCTATAATATCTCATGCATATCTCTTAAACGGTACTAACTATTTTATACTGGCGGTACAAACTAATACTAACGGTACAAACTATAACTGTCAGTACTTTCTATTACAACTAGCGGTACTAAGTCAGGAAAGCATAATTCCTAACAATCCTCCCCTAAACATGTTTGTTGAACTTGTTTAACTTCATGTTTCTCTGATGTAGATATCTTGAATTTCATGGAGGATGTATCCAAACACTCTGTCAAATCTTTGACTCAATCTGAGATAAACTTAAGTACCTTTGATCCTTTCTTGTATCAATTCCTTGATTCACTTTTGATAATATTGAACTCTTTTACCGTTATCTTGATCACTTAGCAGCTTACAATCCTTGTTTTCTCAGGTATATGTCTTGTTTGCAATACAGCTACATCTTTTCTGCAACAATCCAACTAAGTTGGCTTTGTAGTTATTGGCAAACTACACCATTAATGAATTTTGAATGTCCTTTACCAATAGCCGTTTGCAATAGGATAGCCCATTTTTGATTTGTAAACAACAGGAGAATTGAGAACCATATTGTGTTTGAGTAAACTATCCAACTATCAATGGATTTGGATTTGTCTTACCAAAACCGTTTTCTTTTGGACTATTCATGCTTCATGCCATACCTGTTGCATTGATAACCATATAGTTTTAGCAAACTAACAGCTATCAACATATTTGATTCTGACCCCCTTTACCAGGAAATATTTGATCCTTGACTAGCCCAACTCTTTACGTGAAGCAAGGTGAGTTGAGAACCATATAAGTGTTTGGTAAATGTCACCATAAACGGATTTGAAATCTTTACCAAGCCGAATGCTTATGTGACTAGTCAAGTTTTTATGTCTGTTAAAGCATGGTGAAACAGATGACTATTGGTTGTGAGGTTTATTGAAACCACACTCAAAGATCCTCCTCACTACATCATAGTTTTAGGTTCCATTTTTAACACCCCCAAATTTACCACGTACGAAACAACTAATTGGTGTTAAGTAATGGTACAACAGTCACAAAATATAAAGAACAACTCGAAAAGAGACGTTTTAAAAACAACATACATTTCCATTCCATAGTTTCAGAGTTTAAAAGCGTAATCCCAAAGCATCGTTACCAAAATATTATACAAGTCTGACATAAACAAACTAAAACAAGTTTTTTTATTAAAGGAATGGATTTTAAAAAGATGAAACAAAAGTTTAGCGCAAGCTCCTCCTCGTGTGCTCCAAGTCTTTAACCTTGATTACCTGAGATAAAACATGCTAAAAAGTCAACGAACACGTTGAGTGAATCCATAGGTTTTATATGAAATAAAGAGTAAAACACAAATATTTTAATCAATCGAAAATTGTGGATCAAACAAGTTAAAATTCACTAATGCATCAAGCTCAACCACTGAAAACATTAACCAACATATTATTAAATGTAATCATTGCCCACAACAAGGAATTATTAATATATAACTAAAGAAATTCTCCAATACAAAATGTCCTTTAAGGGGTGATCGCGGCGAAATAAAAATTTTTAAAAAAATATATATTGGGGGGGGGGGGGGGGGGGGGGGGGGGGGGGTAAAAAATTGGAATGACACAACCCCAAACAGGCAGTCACGGCCCAATAGATCTACTTAATGTACTAGCGCTTACCCATCATAGGTAATTAACAATGCATGAAATTAGGGGCCTTTTTGCAATAGGTACTTATGCAATTAGTTCACAATCGGGTCCAGCATACCGAAAATCACTTGTGTTCGATTTATAAAACTAGCATGTATCTCCCTCGCGGGGTTTATAAAAACATTTATAAGTAGAAAGGCGAGGCTAATGAAACTCACCGTGAATAGAAGCAATGTCAATCGAGAAATCACGAGAGAAAAGGACGCCGAAAATTAACCACGACCTATTAATATTAATAATATATTATTAATATTCGAATTACATAAATTATGCAACTTATTATATTATATGCATGATAGTTTGTTCATTAGGAATCCATGTAATCCATACTTCACTTATTATTCTACTGGTTACTTATTTTCTGAAAATTTCGTCGATCACAGCAACTAGTTACGCTTAACACTTACATAAGACCTCAACACTTGCTTATACTCATTCTCCAGGTTCATATACATCTTAACTTACTACCACACTTTCCCCAAAGGTTCTAAGTTAATTTTACCTTTCGTTAACTCTACCTTATCGTAACTAGCTCGAAACAGGGCTTGCTAAAAGTTATCAAAAGTTTGGCAACAGCATGTGCCCTTAAAAATTTTATAAAAATCTGAACAAAATACAAAGCCCACATATTAGTGTACAATCTTCAATTAAATTTTGTCCAAAAATATTAAGTTTGACCCCTGCTCACAGCATCATTATACAACGAATTCTGGACAGCCTACACAGTTTAAACACTTAAACTTGTACAAAGGTTTTGATAACTTTTACATCTTAAAAATCAACTGAGCCTAGTTTCGTTTGAAAGTAGACTCGAAGTAGATAACCCTAGTGTCCTTAAAACCTAGAAAATCTTTGTCCATGAACCAATATTAAACATCACAAAGTTGACCTAAATTCGATATTAAAGCTGCCATTTTTTGAAATTGCTGAAACCATTTCTAACTAGAAATCGTCCATAACTTTACCGTTTTTTAAGAGTTTAGAAGCTCTACATTATACCAAAACATCATTGAACGACCCCTACATTCTTGACATAAAAATCCTTGGTCTCAACAACACTAAACCCCCTGATTATTATCCAAACTATTATGCCTAATTAAGGGTATACAACCCTTTCAATACATCCATTATTTGCCCCCACAAACACTTTCAATATGCTTAGAATAACCTATAAACTCATACTAAACCTATGAAAATTAGTTCTCAACCCTACTAAGATCAAACTCATCAATTCCACGTATTTCCTAAGTATTTTTATTAATATCTATTTAATTCAGCATGCATGCATATATACAATAATGTCAAAACACAAAGTTAGAAAAATACTTACAATACAATCAATTAGAAGAAAGATAAAAAACAATAAAACCTTGGGGGTTTATACCCTTGGCCGAACCACAAAAGGAACCCAAACAATCTGAAAAATCGATTTTTGTTCAACCAAATCTTGTACACAACCTTCTTGATCAACCTTGGCTATAATCTAACCTTTGATCAATAAATCCTAAAATCACAAATCAAGAAAAATTAGTGATTTTATAAATCTTCCTGCATGTTTAAATTTTCTATAGACTTGATTGAAGTAATTTTTATATGATATGGTGTATAAATGATAGCTTTCGTTGAGGATTGAAGAATCAATTATGGTGGTTTTGGTGGGTTTACTCGAACAGAGAAGGAGAATGAGAACAATTTATGTTTGATCAAGTTGTAAAAAAAGAATAAGTGTGTGTGATACCAATATATATATAAAGAAAAAAGGAAGGGTTGGTTCGGTTTTGTATAAAAAAAGAGAAGTAGGGCTTGATTCCATAATTAAATGAAGTATATGTAAATAAGTATGGGCTTAATTATAAAAAAGTATGGTATATTTTGTTTGGGCTTAGTTTCAAGTTATAAAATGTGAAAGTTTATAAAAAGGGAATAGTGGGCTTGCTTTTATAAAAATATTGGGTGTTTATAAAATATGAATGTGGGCTTGTGGCATTTAATTAAATGGAAAGGTTATAAGGAAGTGTGGGCTTGGACTTATAAAAATGAAAAGAAAGTTAATGAAATATATGGATGTGGGCTGATAAAAAAATATAGGATAAAGTGTTTGGATATGTGTATTCGAAAAATTAAAAGGAAAAGGGGAAAAAGGGGCTTCGCCCAATTTTTATTAAACGCTACATTATTTAATCACGACCCTAAAAAATTTAACTCGACTTCGCTAAGATTTTATATAAAACATAATTTTCAAATTCGGTTACCTGACTTAAATAAAATATTTTTAAATAACAAATAAGTGAAAAATATATTAAATAAAAATTTATTTTAATAATTTTCATAATTAAAAATACGGGATTCGTTGATTTCTCGATCGGAAACAATTAAAAATAAAATATAAAATTCGCGAAAGAATTTAGACGATTTTATAAAAACGACTGAAATAATAGAAATGAATTTTTTAATAGATATTAGAGAATAGTTATAAATTCAGAATAAGTAGTGACCTTAAATACGGGCTTTTATATCCTCCCCTCCGTAAGGGAGCGACGTCCCGGCGCTCGATTTCTCCTATTCGCTTTACACTTGCTCAAGAAGAGTTGCGGGTAATTATTTCTGAAGAAATCTTCTCGTTTATTAATAAAAGTACGATTTTTTTAAGCAAAAACATAAGATTTTGACTAATCGTGACTAATATATGAATCTTAACGAAAGATTTCAAAATTAGCTTTCAAGGTCGCCGAGGGATTTCATAGATAGAATAAACATGGTAAACACTTAAACGGATAAAATGCCTAAAACAACTTAAGAATTAACCAAAAATGAGGTAATCGCGAATCGCGTGGGACTGTAAAAACCCAAAAATTTACTTTACTAGAAAATGAGAACACAGGTATGAATTACAACTGACATTAAAATAACGAAATTGTCCCCACATAGAAAAACCCGTCCGATTTTTATAATAGTTTTAATCACTGACTGTCCAAATCGAGTGTGAAGAGTAGGTACATGTTTCAATTTTGTGTTTAAAACCATGCTATGCACTTAAGATTATGAAATATTAAGTCGTTTCGTTTATGAATTAAAATGTTAATCAATCATAAAATGAAAAAATTTTCCATTATACGTGATTTATCAAGGATTGGTGTTTTTGAAAACCAAAACACTAGTAAAAAGATTTTTTTATAAACTATTTTCATTAAGAGATTAATGCGGATATGTATCCTTAGTGGGGTCAACATTTTTAAAGAAACTAATGGGTTTCTGACAAAGAGGGTGTTCATTGGAAAGTAAAATATGTTCAATAAGACTTTGGTGCTTTTGAAAACCTTTGAGAATAAAGGTAGTATAAAGGCCTATGTTAAACTCTCGGATTCGCATTGTGATTTAGAAAATCTAATTTCCAATTCATTAAGAATCATTTGTATTGAAACGAAGTTTAAAATCGATCATTTCATTAAGAGGATTAAAAAGAGATGTAATAAAACATGTAACTTGACCAGGTAGGGCTTTGTGTCATTTTAAACATTAGTTATAATTGTTACAAAGGAGGATGTTTTAGAACCGACTATCTAACTTGAGAGTCAAATGTAATTTAGACACTTGTGAAAGAATTCCTTAACATTTTCATAAGAACTTGAAAATTTATAAAATTCGTGAAGGTATTTAGCGCATCAAAGGTAGACATGGAACGTGCTCGGGGTTTGGCAGAGTAACAAGATAGCAACAAAGGTAGAACATGTGACAGCAATCACATAAGGTGTAGGCAATGGTATGAGGCAACAATTTAAAGCCGTGAGGACCATAAAGAATGAATAGAATATACAGTGTCGGCGATAATAAATAGGAAAAATAAGGAAATTTATCAAGGTCGACCCATACATAAGACCGGTCACGGTCCACATTAAGTTTAGTGGCGGTCAATACACAACGAAAAAAGAAAAATCCATACAACAATTTCTCAAATCGAAGAAAGTTTGGATCGTACTTGTACAAAGGAGACAAGGTTGGCGATTAAAAGAGAGAAGTCAACGCATGGATCGCACAAACAAATTTTGAGTCAAAAGGAAGACGAACATCATGGCGGATATACGTAAACTCATTTATTCATACTTCATTAATCACATCCGGAGGCATCCCAGAGATTCACCAACCCTACTCAAAGAATGTTGGTCGAGGAGAAAGCATAGAAACGTCGAACAACCAATTGGGTATTAATGGTCGAGTAAATGACAGCGGTCTAGAGGAATTTCCATCATGAGTGAAAACAGGAAATTAGAACGACGATTGTTAAGAAAGAATGTACCCGTAGGTGTGTAATACGTTCGAGAAATGAAAAGGCACATAAGTGGATGTCCCTAATTTGTACTACATGCATACACACACAAAAAATTTTGTTTTATTTATAAATACGTAAAAGTCATTTTTTAACAAGATCTTACGTTGACCACTATTCAGCCTTGCATGCTCCTCCCAAATATCATAGAGTGATCATGCTTAGTATAATTAAGGACTAGCAATGCAATGCTCAGTTTCGTCAAATTAGGGTTATTTATTTATTTATTTATTTACTTATTTATTTATTTTTTTTAGATGTAAAACCTTACTCGATAGAATATGTTATGGAAACACTTTATAATATGCAGGTAAAGTAATTTGCTAGATAAATAAGAAATTTAAAAAATGTTACAAAATATTTTATAAAACCCAAGTAAAACCATTTGTAAAACGATAGCAATTTAAATTTCATAAGGTGACATTACATTAACTTATAAAATAGTAAGTGATTTGCATAAGAGTAGTAAGAAGTGACTTACAAAGTAAATGGTTACAATAAGATAGGGCTTCAACGGGTTTAGCCGGAATCGTCATGAGATACATGATATCGATGGCGATGGAGGATATGAAGACAAAAAATTACAACCGCCACCAAAAGCGATGGTGCGTAATTAGGAAAAGGAAAAATAAAATAAAATGACAGACATAAATCAAATAATAAAAAGAATAACGGAATCCATTTGTGTGCACCTCCTAAGTTATTTGACAAAAACATGCTTTTAAGAAAGCATACTATTCGTTTTTGAATTACACCATTATCGCAAAAAAATTTTTATTTGTGGAAAGTTTCTATTTTTAGAAAGTTTTCTACTTTTGAAAGTTTCCGTTATTAGAAGCTAATAAATTAAGCTGTTAATACGACTCATAAAAAATGTTCATTTTTCTAACAATATTAGCTCACCACAAGTTTTATCCAATTACTTCACTTCATAAGTTCATCAAGTATATATAGGCGATACGAACCCAAAATTACTATTTTTAAACATCACCAAACGCACCCAAACATCATTAGTTGTAAAAATGTTCATTCGATGAAGTTTTAACGTGCTTCAAACGAACTTAAAACCGCCTAAATACCATATTTTAATAATCCTATCAGCTTTCACCTTTTAAATCAAAATTTTTTCCAAGTTTGACTTTTATTATAAATTTTCTAGATTCTGACCCGTTCACAACGACCCGCAAAAATACATTTTCACGACTCGGACTCAAAAGAGATTTTATTGTAAAACAACATTCCGGGCAACTTTTTAGTTTTAGCCGAAGGCCAAAACTCGGCAGAAAATGACCAAAATACCCCTGCAAGTTTCTGCAAAAAATTATTATAAAAACGCAGCCTTGTATTTGTGTTTTTTGACCCCCATAAGGTCGTTTTAAACCTAAATCACCGTATGAAAAAGTAAGAAAAATGGCATTTTAAAAACAACTTTGTAGTTTTACCGAGGACCCAAAAAATCGACAGAAATGGACAAAACACTTAATTATCGAGTCTAGATGCCAACTTAAATTAAACGGAAAACGCAGATTTTGCTAACTTTTAGAACCCGTCATGCACTCATATTTAGACTTGTTCGTCCTCAGAGGAAAAGTAAAACGGCATTTTAAACAACTTTTTAGTTTTAACGGAAGGCCGGTTCGGACCAGAAAGGGCCCGAAACGTCACTCGAAAACTGCATCAGCAACTAATAATAAGAATAGTGTTGAATTTATTTTAAACGATTTCTAAACTTCCGTTGGCCATAAAAAATTCGTTTTTTATAGTTACGGGTCGAATTTTATATCAAAACGACCGTCTCAACAAGTACTAACATATTTTTAAACCTAACTTTTATAAAAATATTTTTACAACATCCTTAAACCACATTTTAATTTTCTGCACTAAATATATTTTTCGACACAACTCAAAATTTCAACCAAATTCCTCAAAATTCTCAATCACTAAGCCAATCATACTCCCCACCATCTAAGTTATTATACCAACACCTTTCAAATGATCACAACTTATATATACACACATGTCTTATGGATTCCAAACAACGAAAATAAATTATACAAATGGGCATATAAAAAAATATCATTAAAAAATGCTTCAAGAATAACCAACAACCACGAATAGAATAGTAAAACGTGTGTATGACGTCTTTGACAAAGACTTCAATATGCAGGAATAGGAAAGTTTCTCATTGGCGATGCCGATTCTTCAAAATCACAAGAGGTCCAAGGGAAAAGAAGGACGAAACATTAACAGTCGCACTCCGAACAAAGGAGGTTCTTAATGGAAAAAAGGGATGATAGAAATTTATACAAGTAAATTCGTATTCCAATCAACCTTCACATTCTAGACGATGAGTCACAAGATGATAATGGCGTTCCCGGAGTATAAACGAGTGTTACAACTCAGGGTCAGAAAGTAAATGACCGGTAGGATAAACAAATTGACACAATATTCGGATGTCGTGTAAAACGGTGACATGAAAAGCCAACGAAAAGATTGTGAAAATCCACAATATTATTCAATATGATTTCAAGAATTTATCCAAGATGTTTCTCGTGAATAAGCGCACCCGGTCGAAAAGCAATTCGGATATCTATATGAATAGCTTAAAAGGAGTTAAATAAAGAAAGTAACGCGCACGAGTAATAAAACGACAATTGTAAAAATCTCATTGGATAAAACACTTATGTAACCCCAAACAATCGTACCGCGAGGTACACACAACGAGTAAAAAAAGTCTGTACAAGTATTTCTTTTCGAATCGAACGAGCATGTGTAATTGGTCATTACACACAGGAACGAATTAGCAATAACGCTCAGAAAAGTGAGCATGAGAAATCGGACACAATACGTGCATGGATAAAAATATGTAAGGTCACTACATATATAAAATTTATGCAACATACGAATGAACGCAATGCATTAAAATGAATATGATCATTTTGATAATGATTTATTTAAACATGTAAATAAATGCAATAGAAGACTTTAATATAAAGTTTAACAATCGATGTATATTTCGATATGAATCATAGTATTTATTTAATAAATACTTAGCAATAATGCACCCGCAATGTAACAATCGATGTATATTTCGATATGAATCATAGTATTCATTTAATAAATACTTAACAATAATGCACCCGCAGTGTATAAACACTAAAAATGGTAATCACAAGAAAGACTTGAGCAGGAATCACGAAGAGTCTTTGCGCGCGAAAATAAGAAAAGAAAGTTATAGTTTAGGTTTTTGAAATTGACCTAGTTCTCTATAACTTATGGCTCTGGATACCAATCTTTAACACCCCCCAAATTTACACTCACGGAACCAACTATTAGGGTGTTAAGTTATGGTAACAAACTCACTAAAATAAATAAAGAACGACTCGAGAAAGAGACTTTTAAAAACAACATACATTTTCCATGTCCATATTTCAGAGTTTAAAAGCGAGTCCCAAAGCATCGTTACCAAAATATTATACAAGTAAGGCATTAACAAACCTACAGACAAGTTTTTCATAAAGGAATGGATTTTAAAGAAGAAACAAAAGTTTAGCGCAAGCTCCACCTCGTTGCTCCAATCTTTAACCTGATTACTGATATAAAACATCTAAAAAAAAGTCAACTAGAAAACGTTAAGTGAATTTCCAATAGAGTTTATATGAAATAAAGAGTGAACACAAGTATTTTTAATCATCGAAAACTTGTGGATCAAACAAGTTATAATCACTAATGCATCAAGCTCATACCACTGAAACGTTAACCAACATATTATAAATATGTAATCATTTGCCCCACAACGAGGTAATATTGCAATATACCTAAAGAAATTCTCAATACAAAATGTCCTTTAGGGGTGATCGCGCCATGGATGTCACAACCTTAGACAGGACAGTCACGGCCCAATAGATCTACTTAATGTATAGCTCTACCATCATAGTAATTAACAGTGGCAAGAAATTAGGGGGGCCTTTAGCAATAGGTACTTATGCAATTTAGTTTCACAATCGGGTCCAGCATACCGAAAATCACTTGAGTTCGATTATAAGACAGCATGTATCTCCCTTGCGGGTTTATAAAACCCATCCATTTATAAGTAGAAAGGCGAGTCTAGACTCACCGTGAAATAAAGCAATGTCCAATGAGAATCACGTGAGAAAAGGACATCGTAAATCAACCACGACCTATTAATATTAATAATATATTATTAAAAAATTAAATTATTTTTTTCGAATTACATTAAATTAGCAACTTATTATATTATGTATGCCATGATAATTTGTTCATTAGGAATCCATGTAATCCATACTTCACTTATTATTTCCATTGGTTACTTATTTTCTGAAAATTTCGTCGATTCACTAGCAACTAGTTACCGCTTAACGACTTACCATATGACCTCAACACTTGCTTATACTCATTCTCCAGGTTCATATACATCTTAAATTACTACCACACTTGCTCCCAAAGGTTCTAAGTAAATTTTACCTTTCGTTAACTCTAGCTTATCGTAACTAGCTCGAAACACGGTCTGCTGAAAGTTATCAAAAGTTTGGCAACAGCAGGTGCCTTTAAAAATTTTATTAAAATCTGAAAAAACTACAGTAGCTCCCACATATTATGTAAAATCTTTTAGTTTTAAATTTCTCCAAAAGGGGATATTAAGTTTTGATCCGCCCTGCTCACAGCATCTACAATCGAATTTCAGTCCGCCTACACAGTTTTAACACTTAATCTGTACCCAGTGTGACTAACTTTTACATCTTAAAAATCGACGATCCTTAGTTCGTTTGAAAGTAGACTCGAAAGTAGATACCTTTTATGGTCATGAAAACCTAAAAAAAATTTGGCATGACCAATATTAAAACAACGCAAAGTAACCCAAATTCGGATATAAAAGCAGCCATTTTTCTGAAAATTGCCGAAACCATATCCTAACTAGAATCGGCCATAACTTTTTCGTTTTTAAGAGTTAGAAGCTCTAATTTATACCAAAACGAACATTGGAACGACCTCTACCATTCTAAACCCGCTGATTATTAGTCCAAACTTTCTTCTCTAATTAAGGGTTATAAAACCCTTTCAATACATCATTATTTTGCCCCACAAACACTTTCAATATGCTTAGACTAACCTATAACTCATACTAAACCTATGAAATCATTCTCAAACCTTCTAAGATCAAAACTCATCAATTCCATGGATTCCTAACTATTGATTCAAGCATGCATGCATATATACAATAATGATCAAAACAAAAAGGTTAGAAAAATACTTACAATACAATCAATTAGAAGAAAGATCAAAAACAATAAACCCTTGGGGGTTTATACCCTTGGCCGAACCACAAAAGGAACCCAAACAATCCGAAAAATCAATTTTTGTTCAACCAAATCTTGTACACAACCTTCTTGATCAACATTTGCTATAATCTAACACTTTGATTCAATTAAATCCCAAAATCACAAATCAAGAAAAAATAGTGATTTATAAAATCTTCTTGCATGTTTTGATTTTTTATATAGAGAGTATTGAGGGTTATTTTTATGAGTAGATTTGGTGTAATAAATGAGAAGAATTTCGGTGAAAAGGATTATAAGATCAATTGTGGTGATTTTGGGTGGGTTTACTCGAACAGAGAAGAAAAGAAGAACAAATTTGTGTTTGATCGTTGTATAAAAAGAATAAGTGTGTGTGTGTGTGTACCGATTTATATAAAAGAAAAAGGAAGGGTTTGGTTCGGTTTGTATAAAAAAAAAGAAAGGGTCTTGGATCATAATTAAAATTAAAGTATATGTAAATATGTATGGGCTTAATTATAAAATAAAAGTATGATATATTTTGTTTGGGCTTAGTTTTAAGTTATAAAATGTGGAAGTTTATAAAAAGGGAATAGTGGGCTTGCTTTTATAAAAATTTTGGGTGTTTATAAAATTATTGAAAATGTGGAGCGTGGTTGGCTTAAATAAATGAAAATGTTATAATGAAGTGTGGGCTTGGGACTTATAAAATAAAGACAGTTTTAAGAAATATAATGTGGGCTTGATAAAATAAATAAATGTATTAATGTTTGGATTGGTGGTTTTCGCAAAAATAAAAGGAAAAGTGTGTAAAGAGGGCTTCGGGCCCAATTTTTATTAAACGCTACATTATTTAAATCTCGACCCTAAAAATTTAACTCGACTCGCTAGTTTTTATAAAAACATAATTTTTAAAAATAAAATATTTTTAAATAATAAATAAGTGAAAAATATATTAAATAAAAATTTAATAATTTTCATAATTAAAAATACGGGATTCGTTGATTTCTCGATCGGAAACAATTAAAAATAAAATATAAAATTCGCGAAAGAATTTAAATGACGATTTTAATAAAAACCGACTGAAATAATAAAATGAATTATTTAAGATTTAGAGAATAGTTATAAATTCAGAATAAGTAGTGACCTTAAATACGGGGTTTTACATTCCAACTCTGCAATTAACTTCTTGACAAATCTAATCAACTTCAATGCCATAGTATTGTCTTCTTCAGATTCTAACTTTAATTCTAGCATTTGCAACAACACTTTCTTTCTCAAAGGATACTTTTTCTCAACAAGCATATGAATGACTAATCCTGCCTCAGTCATTAAAGTATGTACCCCTGAAGAACCATGTAGCTTCCAACTTACTACATTCCAATCTTGCTGTGAGTTCCAAAACTTATCTTTATCACTTGGATTGAACATTATCATTAAGTCTCCCCAAAGTACTCTGTCAAAATCTTCAGGTATCTCATCTTGGTATCTGTCCATCACAAGTTGATATACATCACTCAAATCCTCTCTATCAAATATGGAAAGCACTCTCATCAGAGTACTAAAGTATCTCCTTTGTCCATTGCTTCTAATCACCACATTTAGATTAATCTCCTCTAAGTCTTTAGTTTTATTCCAAGTGTTCCAAGCATCTCTCCTCCTACTATCTTGATTCCCCTTGGATCTGCACTCTCTAGCAAAATGCCTTTTCTTGTGACAATTGTAGCACTCGACTTTGGTTTTATCAAAACCAACCGGTTCCTTGGCATCAAATTGCAGCTTTCTACCTGTCTTTTTGTAGAACTTCTTCAATCTCATGGAAATCATGGCCACCTGCCATTTCAAATCCATTTCTTCTAAATCGAACTCATCAAGCTGTTCCAAATCCTCATAATCCAATTGTGTGCCACTAGATTGATTAGCGATAAAAGAGTACATGAGTTCATCAGTGTATAATAATAAGCTTTCCTTTGGGTTTATGGCCGAAGACAGAAGCACCAAAAGCATACTAACTTCATTAGTACTGCTAGTGTTCTCAGAAATAAATGCCACATTCTGGGTGCTAGAGGATGATACAGTAGAGCCTTTAACACCAGACTCAAAGACTTTAAGATTATTATACAGATCATCAAAACTAAGATTGTCCACTCCTGGCTTGGTCCTCATGATTAAGGAAACTTGAGACCAGGCAAAAGTTAGAGACCTAAGGAACTTCTGATTTGCATCTTCAGTGAAGACGCCTGCACCATGAATCTCTAGTTGACTCAAAAGACTCTGAAACCCACCCCCCCCCCCCCCCACCACCCCCCACACCCCCCCCCCACCCCCCCACCCCCCCTCCCCCCCCCCCCCCCACCCCCCCACCCCCCCCCCCCCCTCCCCCCCCCCCCCCCCCCCCCCCCCCCCCCCCCCCCCCCCCCCCCCCCCCCCCCCTCCACCCCACCCCCCCCCCCCACCACCCCCCCCCCCCCCCCCCCCCCCCCCCCCTCCCCCCCCCACCCCCCCCCCCCCCACCTGTCATAGCCTTTAGCATCCCCCCCCACTCCCCCATCCGCCCCTTCTGAGTTTTGAATACAATGAAGCCTTCAAACTGTGGCTTTAGAATATACTTCTGCATTTTCTTTGATTCATCATTTCCACCAAATCTAGATTTGATAGCTTCCCACATCTCTTTTGCATCAATCATTTTATGAAATTTAGAAGATATCTTCCTGGAAAACCTTAAGCAATGTTGGTCCTTCTTTTCTTTCTCTAGCTCTGGCTAAAATTGCTTCTGCAGTCTTGGGAGGCAGAACAATTATTACACCATTTGAAAACTGTTTGAACACTCACAGGACCATTGCCTCTTTAATAGACTTCCCAGATAGGATATCTGTATGGGCCAAATAATGTTCCATATTCATGGCTTATATGTCAAACTCTCCCTTCTTAAGAATAGGGAGTTTTATATGGTTGAGAACAGGTGGAGGGGCATGTTTTGTTGGTGTTTTTTTGTTTGTGGTGTGTGTGGTGGAATATCATCATCTAGCCAGCCATTGATTAGGATTTGTAAGGTAGAGGTTTTTATAACAGGTGGGTTTAAGTTCTTCTTACTCATAGTTTACTCACAGCTCTGATACCAACTTGTAGAAAAAATCCCAATTCAAATTATAAGGATCTTTCTATTTGTAAGGGTTGTAGCCAATATAGATAGTTCCACACAAACTACAGGAAGAAACATGACTATGAACACTATAAGTTATGCTGAAACTAAACTTATAATGCTTAAGAAAACATGAATAATTTAATAACTAAACTTTTGTTGTAATCTGCTAAAATTAATACAGATTACTAACTATAAGATTGCTTTTTGGTGAGAGATATCTCTTCTCTAATTCCGTATGGTTCCTTTTATACACCAAGAATAAACCCTAACAGACTTACAAAACGCGTAAAAGATAATCCATATCTTTTCCTATAATATCTCATGACATATCTCTTAAACGGTACAAAACAAATTTTGTCCTGACGTAACAAACTAGAATATTTACTAACGGTACAAACTATAACTGTCATACTTTCTATACAACTAGCGTTACTAAGTCAGGAAAGCTAATTCCCAAAGAAGATGAAACCTAAGTTGTGATATGTAGGTAATAGATAGGAGGTAACTAGGGTTTAGGGTATGACCATCACGATTATACATGTGACCAACACACACCAAAAGTGTGTGTGTGTTTTCTCGGCCGAACCTCACCACAAGGACCATTTGGTTCAAATTTTTGGATCATGGTTCTAGTTATGTTTGAATTTTGGCGAGTCAAAGTGAAAGATATCACATGCACTAGTCTTGCATGGTTCCTTATGCATGGTAATGACTCCATGAGAAGTCACTATCTTCCCCTTACATGAGCACATGTATAATAAAACAAGAAAGATGCCTTTGATTTAATTTCAAGACTTATGGTTGTTTTGGTTTGGGTTTAGGCGTTCGAATTTAATAAGAGGTGGGGACATAAACAAAATTTTTTACTTATAAACACGAGAAGAACGATAACTAAAGTTTACACGAAAAGATTACGTGTTTCCGGGTCTCCGTTTAACGTAAAACGCTAAAACCGTATGACATACGCGAAAAATGTATAAATAGTAAACGAAGGTGAATGTGACCTACGTAACACTTTAATATGATAAAATAATGCATATAATATGTAAATTAATTAAAGTCCGAAACCGAAACGCGTCCGGCGATGTTTTTCAAATTTACGCGGGTTAACTTCTTGGTAAATTGCCAAATTCAAACGTAACGTATAAATGTAAAAAATAATGATCAAAAAAGTTTAAAATATTGACCTAAAATTTACGAGGTGTGACATCCTTTCTTCGTTAAAAGAGCTTTGTCCTCAAAGCTTAAGACGTAATTTTAGACGCAGGTGCAGGGTTAGCAAATAGACGAGGATACTTTTTCTTCATTTGGTCCTCGCGCTCCCAAGTAAACTCAGGACCTCGTCTTGAGTTCCAACGGACTTTCACAATTGGGATGCGGCTTTGCTTTAGTCGTTTAACTTCTCGATCCATGGTTTCGACCGGTTCTTCAATGAAATTGAGCTTGTCATCAATCTGGATTTCATCCAAGGGAATAGCTAGGAGTTCGTCGGAGAAACACTTCTTCAAATTGGAAACGTGAAAAGTACTATGAACCCGACTTAGTTGCTCTGGGAGTTCAAGTCGGTATGCAACCGTTCCTACTTTAGCAAGGATTTGAATGGTCCGATATAACAAGGATTTAGCTTCCCCCGTTTGCCGAAATGTATCACCCCTTTCCACGACGATACTTTTAACATAACTTTATCTCCAGCTTGAAACTCCAATGGATTACGTATCCTATCAGCGTAGCTCTTTTTTCTATCACGTGCCGCTTGAATACGCTTCTTGATTTGGATGATCTTTTTCGTAGTTTCATGAATAATCTCTGGGCCAGTAAGCTGAGCATCTCCAACCTCAGCCCAACAGACAGGCGATCGACATTTTTGGCTTTACAATGCTTCAAACGGTGCAGCTTTGATACTCGTATGGTAACTATTGTTGTAGGAAAACTCTACCAAAGGTAGGTGTCTATCCCAACCTTTTCCAAAATCAATCACACAAGCACACATCGTGTCCTCCAATGTTTGGATTGTTCTCTCACTCTGACCATCCGTCTGTAGGTGATAAGCCGTACTCATATCCAGTTGAGTACCTAGATCTTTGTTTAGTGATTGCCAGAAATGAGATGTAAATTTACTATCTCGATCAGAAATAATCAAAACTGGAACTCCATGTCTTGAGACCACTTCCTTCAAGTATTGTCTCGTCAACTATTCCATCGAGTTGGTTTTCTTCATTGGTAAGAAATGAGCAGACTTGGTAAGTCGGTCAATAATTACCTAAATTGCATCTTGACCAGACGACGTCTTTGGCAACTTAGTAATGAAATCCATTGTAATGTTCTCCCACTTCCATACCGGAATCACAGGTTGAACCAACAAACCGGATGGTTTTTGGTATTTGGCCTTGACTTTTACATAGGTCAGACACTTAGACACTTACTAACGTAGGTGGCAATATCAGCTTTCATATTTGGCCACTAATACAGTTTCTTCAAGTCTTGGTACATCTTGTCCAATCCAGGATGGATCGAATACTTTGACTTATGCGACTCGTGCATAATCAGAGTCCTCGGTTCACCAAAACAGGGTATCCAACTTCTATTCCTCAAACATAATGTTTCATCAGCACGGGGCTCTAGATTCTTAATCATACCACCCAAATCTTCGGTTCCATAATTCTCTTCCTTTCTCGTCTTAACCTAAGCGTTTAAAATTTGCATGGGAAGGTTTAGACCAATCGTCAAAACCAAGGCTCGAACTCGTAGTGGCTTAATCCGTTCCTTTCGGCTCAAGGCATTCGCCACCACGTTCGCCTTTCCCGAATGATAACGAATTTCACAGTCGTAGTCACTCAACAATTCCAACCATCTACGTTGTATCATGTTCAACTCTTTCTGATCAAGAATATGTTGCAAGCTCTTATGATCAGTAAACACAACGCACTTCGTGCCGTACAAATAATGTCTCCACATTTTGAGAGCAAACACAACCGCGCCAAGTTCTAAGTCATGTGTAGTGTAATTCTTCTCGTGAATCTTAAGTTGACGTGATGCGTAGGTAATGACTTTCTCCTTTTACATTAGAACCGCGCCTAACCCCTTGTGAGGAGCATCACAGTAAACCACAAAGTTTTCACTACCTTCGGGTAAAGCCAAGATCGGTGCACTACATAATTTCTGCTTCAATACTTGAAATGAAGTTTTTACCTTTTCGGTCCATTCAAACTTCACGCTCTTCTGAGTCAACTTCATCATAGGTTTGGCAATCTTCGAGAAACCTTCTATAAATCGTCGGTAATAGCCGGCAAGACCTAGAAATTGACAAATTTCTGTCGGAGTCTTGGGCAATGCCCAATCCTTGATTGACTTAATCTTAGCTGGGTCTACGTGGATGCCTTCACTATCAATCACGTGACCAAGAAATTGTACCTTTGAAACCCAAAATTCACACTTCAAAAACTTGGCGTACAATTCTTCCTTCTTAAGCAACTCCAAAATTAACTTAAGATGTTTTGCATGCTCTTCCTCACTCTTGGAGTAGATTAAGATTTCATCGATAAAAACGATCACGAATTTATCTAAGTATGGTTTGCACACCCGATTCATCAAGTCCATAAATACCCCTTGTGCGTTTGTTAATCCAAAAGGCATTACTTGGAATTTGTAGTGGCCATAACGATTCCTAAATTCCATCTTTGGAATGTCCTCATCACGATCTCTGAGTTGGTGATAACCAGACCTCAAGTTGATCTTCGAGTAAACACTTGATCCTTGCAACTGATCAAATAAGTCATCGATTCTCGAAAGTGGATATTGATTCTTCACAGTCAGCTTGTTTAGTTCACGGTAATCGATGCACATCTGAAAAGATCCATCTTTCTTGTTGGCAAACAATACCAGGGCTTCTCAGGGTGAGAAACTCGGTTTTATGAATCCTTTGTCAGAAAGTTCTTGTAGTTGACTAGACAATTCTTGCACATCTGATGGTGCTAATCTATACGAGGCTCGTGCCACATGAGCAGCACCTGAGACCAATTCGATTTGGAATTCAACTTGTCGTGTTGGGGGTAATCCAGGCAAATCTTCTGGAAAGACCCCTGAAAAGTCTCGTACAGTCGGCACCTCCTCAAGTCGCTTCTCCTCCGACTTGTCTTCAGTTTCCTTCTTCATAACTTGTGCCAGAAAAATTAGGCAACCTTTAATATATTTTTGAGTCTTAGTGCATGATATAATGCTCAACTTTAAATTTTTTTCCTTTGCCATTTCTATTACCTTGAACTATCAAAACTTCATCTTCATAGGGAATCCGCACAATCTTCTCATCACACACGATCACCGCATGATGGTTTGCTAACCAATCCATGCCGATAATGACATCAAAACTAATAAGTTCTATTGGCATTAGGTCAATATTGAATGGGTGTCCTAACAATCCTAACGTACAGCCTCTAAGTACGGTGTTGATTTCAGAAACTCTCCCGTCGGCTAATTCGATAGCATAGCTAACGTCTAAAGTATCGGGTATTATATCAAGTAAGGTACTAAAAGTAGTTGACACAAAACTTTGATCGGCACCCAAATCAAATAATACAGAAGCATAATGGCTGTTGAGAAAAAACGTACCCGTGACGACGTTGGAATTGGGGTTCGCGTCTCCTTCACCTAGCACATATGCTTTTCCCCTTGCTTCACCCAATCTCACTCTTGTTTCTAGTTTTGTTTCTACGGTACTAATCTTTCAGCTTTGGACAATCACTCATGTAGTGTTTTTGCTTTCCACACTCAAAACAAGTTAAAACTTTCTGATTCACTACTTGACCCCTCTGATTAGAAGTAGTAGAAATTGTGGCCTTACAGTCCCTAGTCAAATGTCCAACCTTGTTGCACTTCCCACATCTCACAGTGCATGGCCCTTCATGATGAAATTTACACTTGCTGCAGAGAGGTAGTGGTCCATTATACACTCTCCTTTCATTGTTGTCAGTCGTATAGGCTCTTGCTACATTCTGTCCTCTAACATTTTGTCTTTTGAATGGTGGTTGCTACCCATGGTTGTCCTTCTGACTGTTATCGAACTTTCTTTTATTCTCAGCATTTTTCATAGCATAACCTTTCAACTTTTGATCCATTAAGTTGTTTGCCATGCAGACAACATCTTGTAGCCTTGTGGGTTCTGCAGCAATCACATTTCCCTGGATATTATCCGGGAGATCTCCAATAAACATCTCAACTCGATCCTCCTATTCGAGAACCATCTTGGTGCACAACATGGTAAGCTCTTGAAATCTCTGAGTATAAACAGCTAAATCGTTGTTCTTCACGGTCAAATTCCACAGCTCAGATTCCAACTTTTGAATTTTAGTCCTTGGGCAGTATACTTTAGCCATTAGCTTCATAAGCTCTCTCCATGACATGGAAAATACAGCATCAGTTCCAATGGTTCTCTTATGCGAGTTCCACTAAGTTAGTGCACTGTTTATCAGTGTGCAAGTAGCATACTTGACTTGGTATTTCTCTGGGCAATTGCTGATATGGAATATTGTTTCCATCTTCTCAAACCACCTTATCAACCCGACAACTCCTTTAGTTCCTTTGAAGTTGAGTTGTTGACATTTCATAAAGTCCTGGTAAGTACACCTCGAACGACAAGCCTAGCATTTCTATCATTCTCATTGTGATTTCCATTTCCAGTTCCTCCTCTATTTCTGTTACCATTACGTTTCTGTTGCCACCCTCATCATTACCGTTCCCAAGTCTAATGTTCCTGTTAGCTTCGTGAGTTTCTAAAGCTTCTGTTACGCGTTGGTTGATAATTTCCTCAATTGCAGCAGGCATCATTCCAAAACGAGTGTTAGTTATTGTTCTACATCACAAGACATCACACATGGTGAGATTCGATACACGATATAACCACTATAAATGGTAAATAAGGTTTATAAAGGAAAATACAATAGAACATGTTTTGCCATAACAAGTAAATAATCAATAAAGATGAACACGCTAGCGAATCAAAATAAGCTTTTCATATCATAGCAAAGCTTCATAGTTGGTTACAATCAATCCCATAACGAGGATACTTGATTTATAACATTTCTACTACTACTAACATGTAGACCTAACCGTCAGTCTAATGTACTACATAACCATGATACTACCTAACTAACTGCAAAATCCCAAACGCCTCTCAACAAGTTACTCCAACCTCCTAAGTCTCCTCCGAGTATCATCACGATCCCTACGTATCTGACGAAACTCCTCCTGAGAAAGTGCCATGTAACGACGAAGACTATCGACTCGATCTCTCTCAATACATAAGAAAGCTCGAACCCTCAGGTTCTCTCATCCTAGACTCCTAACACTATCTGCCAAACCAACTCTCTCTCCGCTAGCCACCAACTGACCAGCCTCCAACTGTCTCTAAGCAGTCTCAAACTCTGTAATTTTATCAAGAGGAACCTCAGACATGTAATGAGATATATCATAAAGAGTACCCTCAAGATTAGGAGCATCTCCTCTAGTGGGCTTAGAAATACCGCCAGTAACCAATGGATCTACTGCGATCTTTATCGTGCCTCTCGCACTAGCCTCTGCCTCAAACTCCTCCTCGTCCTCCTTAATACCACTAGTAGCAACCTCAACTCCTATACCTAAACCATCCTCAGTAGGAGCTCTAACTCTATCACTAATACCAAATCTTTAACAGTCTCTGCCTCAGCAGTACCAATCTCCATATGATCCTCTCCGCTAACCTCAGATGAGTATGAATCTCTAAACCTCTTGCGAGGCAGAAGATCAGCAAGAGAAGGGGATATCGATCTCGAGACAGGAGTAGATGATGGTACCAAAGTAGCAGGGGATCTGCATCTCTTGCGAGATGGTCTAGCAGAAGGTGAAGATGAATCCAATGACCTCTCGGAAGATGAATCTAGGGATGACTCTGATGTCGTAGGTGGGTAAAGAGTAAACAATGGTGTAGACCTCCAACGCATAAAAGCCTCACTACATCGTGGAGTCCTAACCGAGGGGGTAAACTAACCTACGTGATGCAACTTTAGTCGATGGTCCTGAACGAGAGTGGCCTGATGCATCGCATCTTGAAGAATGAACTTATGACGAGTCTGAATATGAATATGAAGATGAACCGGAAGAAATATCTAATGAAGAGTCTGAAGAAGAACCAGAAGAAGATGAGTCTGAAGTAAAATCTGGTAAAGAATGACGATCCGAAGAATGATGAGAGACACGTCTCCATGCAAGTCTACGAGCAGGAAAAGGTCCAACTCTCTTCTTTGCAGTCAATAACTTACGCCCATTGGGGTGGGTGCGGTAAGGTCAACCGAAGGGAATAGCCTCACCAGGTCGGACAAGAATCACTTGTCGTCGAAGAATCCCGGATGGGGCAACAACAGGTGCAAGTGGAAACTTAAATGATGGTGTAAGAGACTTATACCTCTCGGGTCTCTGCTCAGCAGGCTCGGACTCACTGTTCGCCTCTGAGTCATCAGAACATAAGAAGGGTAAAACCAATGGTAACGCTGGTGCTACATGCAAGGAATCCTCTGATGGATCATAATCAGATGAAGATGAATAATCCACCAAATTGAGCACTCCGGTAGGTGAGATGACAGAAACTGCTCCCACCTCCGGTGCAACTAATGGATCAGCAGGTGCAATGGGAACCTCAGCAGGAACCACGAGGATAACAGGGATACTGGTAGGAATAGTGCCAAAGAGAATCACTCGTGGGACATGAGAACCCACACTCTCCTCAAATGAATCTGACGAAATAGGAATAACAGGGGCTGCCATAACCTGCACAAGCAAAAGTTTATATAAATCTCTTTATATGAAACCATGCTAAGTGCGTGCAATGCCGAGAAGTAAGTATGATGCAAAATATGATATGGCAAAATGATGTATAAAGTAATTATGGCAATATGATATATAATTTGCACTTATATATATATATATATATATATATATATATGTGTGTGTGTGTGTGTGTGTGTGTGTGTGTGTGTGTGTGATATATCTAAAATATAAAATATGCTATTATAATTAATGATATATATATGTAAGACAGTAAGAACACGTAGGATCACATATGGTTATAGACACAGACCTGTATAAGCTACCTGGTTTACCCTAATAACCTAGGCTCTGGAATACCTAATCTGTCCACAACCTTGACCCCCTCCCCCAAACGGGGCCTGGACGGAAACACGTATCCGGGGGTGTGACGTCATAATATACATCACACAAGATCAAGTAAACGACCACTATATGGATGTTTGATAAAACATAACTCGTTGCTTTGATTTAAAACATAATAAGTCTTACAATATTCTTAACATAATTGAAATAGTTTTAGCGGAAGCTTAAGACAAATGCATCGGAACCATAACATGTTTTTAAAACAACGAGTATTTAAATTCAAAGATAAATATTCTTGAAAGACACCTGGCAATGCTTGCAACATCATATAGCACCTCAAGAATAATCCAGCTAATCACCTAAGAAAGCATGCTTAAAATAGTTAACATAAAGTTGGTGAATTAATAGGTTTGAATTTAGTAATAAGAGTGGACCACAAGTTCACAGTACACATGCGACAGTTATAACAGATACAACCTCACATAAAAAGTATTTACTGTTGTGCTAAGCTCATGACACCGAGGCTCAATTCAAAGAAGCATATTATATGCCAATCAAGAAATTAACTGCCCTAGAGGTATCTGGCCAAGATAACCTAGTGAAATCCAACATGGTATATATCCGTTTGTTCGTGTCTCCCGAATCTAGTAAGCGCTACTTACCCGGATAGGGATAATTAGTCCCAATAGATCTATTTACAACATTCGCGCTTACTTAACCAGTACGGTCGGTTAAGAAATTAACGGTTTATGATAGTTCGGGCATTAGTGGTCTATTCGCAACTTAGGCAACACGTAATTAGGAAAAGGTAACATAAAGTAACTATGTCCATAGTTTAAAAACAAGAAATGTTCTCACCCCAAAGTAGTAAAGTAGAAATAGTAAAACGTGGGGCTATGAACTCACCTTTAGCAAATGGTGAGATAAATATCAATGAAGAGATATAATGCCAAGAGGTCCTACTTGCGACCTAAATCAATGACGCGTCTTAGAAAGACGGAAAGTATACGAAACTTGTACGAATCATTATAAGTGAAAAAAAAGTCATCCACGTGTGTTTGTGCTTTGGCTTAGTTAACAAATTGTGACTAATTAGAATTATAGAGTTTTTCGTTAAGTTTCGGCGTTTAACCAAAAATTACCAATTTTAGTAAGTTTCTATTTTAGAAAATTTTTAGTTTTGGGATGTTAATACTGTCCCCTGTATTTACTAAATCCATATTTCCATAAACGCACTAAAGAATCCTAAACGTTTAACTTCCACACCTATCTTGCTAATATTCACTAAACTTACTATTTTTAGAAACCTTAACGCTTTCCCTAAAATATGTTAACAACTTTTCTAATGATCCTAATCAATATATACGTGATACTATATGCTTCGCTAATGTTTTAAAATCTCAAATTACCCCGAAAGCGTCCGAAAACTCATTTTACTATTCCCATCAGCACCTAATTTATTTATTTTGCCGAAAAATGCTTCAAGTTTCATTTGGCTATAACTTGGCCGTTTTAAGTTTGATTTTAGTGTACAATATATGAAAATCTAGCTACTCGAAACGAGCTCTCCAAAAACCACATTTATGCCTAATGAAAACATTCCTAAGTGACCAAAATCTCAAAATAATTTCAGATCAGCAACTATGTATTTCACAAACGCTTTAAAAAATTCCACCAAACTTCATAATAGTGTCTAATCTTGCCTAATCTTCATTCACAACTAATCCATAACAAAACCACACGTAAAACTAACCTAATATCTTCATTTCTATTGTGCAACTCACTTTTCAACTCACCTCACCAAAATCATAAAGTCATAAACATGTTACTTCCATTTTTATAAAAAGTGTCAAGATGTTATTTTATTTCTTTTAGAAAAATTAACACAAACATCATAGGACTTTATAGATCTATGCAAGAACATAAGTAAATAGTGAATGAAAGTATAAATGAAAGCATAAGTTTCAAAGTAAGCTTACAAATAAAGAACAAGCTTAAGAAATATAATAGAAGATGATGGAAGACTTGGATCTTGAAAAACCTCAAATAATAACCAAACTCTAATTTGTAGATCTTGAAATGTACCCTTGTATCAATGAACCAATACTTGTAATCACCTTAAATAACCTTAGAAATGAACCTAGTATGCTTGGATCTTGCAAGAAATAAAAGAAACAGACACCCTAAGAGGGTGTTTGTTTGCCGTGAGCCAAGAGAGGGAAAAAGAGAGATGAGAAATTTTAATGAGGCTAAGAAATGAGAAATGACCTAGTGTGTGAGTTATAACATGATATTTATAGGCTAAGGGATAGTTTAGGGTTTCTTGGTTTGTAGTATCAAGTGACCAACACACACAAAAGTGTGTGTGACTTGCTCGGCCGAACACAACCACAAGGACCAAGGGGTTTAATTTCTAGGACCATGGTTCTTATATTTAGGCTTAGGTTTGAATTTTAGAGAGTCAAAGTAGAAGAGATCACATGCACTAGTCTTGCATGATTTCTTATGCATGGTAATGACTCCATGAGAAGTCACTATATTCTCCTTACATGAGCACATGTATAATAAAACAAGAAAGATGCCTTTGATTTAATTTCAAGATTTATGGTTGTTTTAGTTTGGGTTTAAGTGTCCGTATTTAATATGAGGGGGGGGACATGAATGAAATTTTTGACTTATAAACACAAGATGAACGTTAACTAAAGTTTACACGAAAAGATTACGGGTTTTCGGGTCCCCGTTTGACGTAAAACGCTAAAACCGTACGACGTACGCGAAAATACGTATAAATCGTAAACGAAAGTGAACGTGACCTATGTAACAATTTAATATGATAAAATAATTCATATAACATGTAAATTAATTAAATTCCAAAACCGAAAAGCGTTCGACGACGTTTTTTAGATTTACACGGGTTAACTTCTCGGTAAATTATCAGATTTAAACGTAACGTATAAAAGTCAAAAATAATGATCGGAAAAGTTTAAAATATTGACCTAAAATTCACAGGGTGTGACACGTTTCTCTCTCTAAACTTCTTCTTACTTCCTTCTAGTTTCTTGTTTAATTCATGTAATAGTAATGAAGTAAAGTGATTACGGGTTACCAACATTTGGTATCATGAGCCTCGGGTAGATAGGTGATACGTTTTGTAGTTCTTTTGCTTATTTCGAGCTTATTTCTAGCTTATAAGCTCACAGCTAACCATGGATATAAGCTTCTTGGATACAATTCATGTTCTCTTGGGTTTTATCTAGCTTATAGCTTATTAAATTTAAGACTTCGTGGTTTATTCTTCTTTGAAGAGTGCTTATTTTAAAGCCTCTAAGGTCATGGCTTATTTGCTACTTTTTTAAGGTTTTTTCCTTGTTGTTTAATTCGAAAAGGCTAGTACTTTCTTGGTTTCGACGAGTCTTAGCTGATTCTCTTTTGATTTATTAGCTTATTCGGCTTATTGGCTAGTCTAGTTTGCTTATTTTTTTTGCTTATTCAAAAGTCTTATTTTAAGTTTGGAGTTCTTCATAGCGGTTTGAGATAGATCAGAAGTTCCTTGTTGTTTGTTTGCCAAAAACAAGCTACAAAACGAAAGGTGAGAAAGTGATCCATAGCGGTTTGGCTTTATACTTAGAGGTTTGCTTGTTTTCATAGCTGTTTGGTAGAATAACTTGGTAGTGGTTTGATAATCATGATTGATAGCGGTTTAGGACAAGTACTCATAGCGGTTTGATATATCTTGGACTTCCTAAGTGTTATTCTGGCTAATTTTTTTCTCCATAGCGGGTTGGCACCTGTTAGGAATTATATTTGAGTTGATAAGACAAAACATATGAAAGATGAAGGACTTAAAAGACAAAGGATGAATTCTTCAAAAGATGGAAGATTATAGAAGATTTCCTAGAAGATAATTGTAAAAGTTAGGAAGATTTGTTTATTTCCTAATACTTATCCTTTGTAAACCTAATATCTCTAGTATATAAAGAGATATAGGTCGTATAGTTTTCTGTGTGTGTCACGATGTAAAACACAGAAAAGTGTGTGTGTGTGTCTAGGTGTCAAGTCCTCTAAGTGGATGCCTAGAATTTGTATGTTTCAGCCTCAAAGATCTTTGATTCCTTGTTATAGTTTAGATAACACATTCTAGAATTGATCATTTAGAATTGGGGTTGTTAGGAACATTTAGTTATTAATGAAGAAACACTTTGTTGAATATCATTGTTCTTATGTTAATTCCGCTATACGTATTCTATGTTTAATGTTATTGTTAATCCTAGATATAAGATCTAAACAATCTAAGCTTCAAAGATCTTAAACAAGTGGTATCAGAGCCTCGTGGCTCATGATATCTAGGATTACAAGGTTTTTTTGATGTCGAATCTATGAAGGAAGAGTGGTCATGTTTTTTTTTGTTTCTGGTGTTTGGTTCAATTCGTTGCAATTAGGGTATTCGCAAACCCTAATTTAATAAAAAACAGGAATGGTGATCATTAATGTTTCTACTAGCTTTGGTGAGTCGATCATTTGATTGATGATGAACCCTAGTAGGGATGCATAACAGACGACATCAATAAGGAAGCAGCAGAAGTCTAAAGGTTTAACTTAAGGAAGGTTATGCGTAACTTTTGTTTATGATTTATTATTGATCGTGGCACAATGGATGGCAACACCTATGGCAGAAGGAGCAACATCATTTATGCCAAAGAAGATTCAAGTTACATAGGTTGATACTGCTTGAGATTGATTACTTGTTTCTACTGCTAATTCGAGTACAGTTGAAACTTATTATTGTTGGTTTATGGTGTTAGTACTGCTAGCGATAAGCAGTTACAACTGCTAGCTTTAAAGCAGTAATAAGTTTGTACTGTAAGCTTTGAAAAGCATATTGGTTAGGACTGCTTGGGCTAATTATGTTTATACTGCCAATGACAGTTAATACTGCTAGCCTTATCTTTGAAGGTTAGTGTTGCTTATGTAAGTTAGTGCTGCCGGGAGGCGTTAATACTGCCAGTTCATGTTAGTGCTGCTATCACTAAGGGTTAATGCTGCCAGTTTATACTTAGTGCTGCTAATATGATTAATACTGCTAGTATATTTTTAATACTGCCAGTATTAAGTTTCTGCTGGGGTAAATTTTAGCAGTTACTACTATTGGACTTAAACCAAGGTTTGTGCTGCTCGTATGTTTAATACTGCCAATAGAAGAAGTTTTCTACTGTTGGTTACTAGTGCATGGTTTAAGGGGAAGGTAACATGTTATGATTTTAAATGTTCTTAAAAGTTTAAAGGCTCGTATTTATTGGATTAATTGGTTATGAAGAAGATTGTTTATCACTTATTTGACGATGAAGTGAAATTATTTGGATGCGTGTTCTTATCATATCTTAAACGGCTTACAATGTTTGGAGGTAACTTGTTTGTGTTTTCAATGTTGTGATGAAGACTTGATGAATCTAGCAAAGGTGTGTGATCTAACTTATGGTGCTCAATGCTCACATTTGCTATATCTTTGGTTATGTGTCTCATAGAAGATGAGAATTTTGTCAAGAGGTTGCGATCTACTTATACTTTGGTCTTGGTATGAGTTTGACGTCACGTGGATATTACAAGATATAAGACGCAAGTTTGGGTTATTCTACTTCAGCATCAAGTTCGTTATACTTAGTTTTCTTCATCAATATTCATTATATAGAGCCTACATTCAAGAAATGGTTAACATATGGGTTTCAGGAGAAGCTTATTGTTAAAATGTTTAACCATTTCACCACATGAGGTAAAGGTTTTTACTACTGCTAGTCATTATTACTACTGCTAGTTTAAGTTTCTACTGCTCAAGTTCATTTATCTTAAGGCGCGTCATGGAGGGTAATTTGAGTTGTTGGAAGGCTGGATTAGAAGTGTGATAGTGGTTTGTGGTTGTCGAAATCAAAGTTGCATACTTTAGTCCCCTATTTGATTATGACAAAAAGGGGAAGAAGATTTACAAAGAAGATGTGCAACTTACAGATCCTTAGTGGAATTGCATAGATCCTTATTCTTTCATATATATTAGCTTCAGGGGAAGTTCATGATTATTTTGGTTTTGTCATTATCAACTAGGGGAAAATTGTTGAGAATTATATTTGAGTTGATAAGACAAAACATATGAAAGATGAAGGACTTAAAAGACAAAAGAGAAATTCTTCAAAAGATGGAAGATTACAGAAGATTTCCTAGAAGATAATTGTAAAAGTTAGGAAGATTTGTTTATTTCCTAATACGTATCCTTTGTAAACCTAATATCTCTAGTATATAAAGAGATATAGGTGGTATAGTTTTCTGTGTGTATCAAGATGTAAAACACAGAAAAGTGTGTGTATGTCTAGGCGTCAAGTCCTCTAAGTGGACGCCTAGAATTTGTGTGTTTCAGCCTCAAGGATCTTTGATTCCTTGTTATAGTTTAGATAACACATTCTAAAATTGATCATCTAGAAGTGAGGCTGTTAGGAACGTTTGGTTATTCATGAAGAAACACCTTGTTGAATATCATTGTTCTTATGTTAATTCCGCTATACATATTCTATGTTTAATATTATTTTTAATCCTAGATATAAGATCTAAACAATCTGAGCTTCAAAGATCTTCAACAACAACTTTTTCTTAGTAGCAGTTTGCTTAAACAGCCTTGGTAATGGTTTGGCAAAGCTTCGTAGCGGTTTGATAATTGGCAACAGTTTACCGGATTGAATATACCAGCGGTTTGTCATCTTTTTAAATAGCCAGCGGTTTGCTAAGTTTTTTTGGCAGCGGTTTCTTGTGTACAACAGTTTACTGAAATTAACAGGCAACGATTTATCATTTTAGGTGGCGGTTTGGCAAAGTTTTAGCCAGCAGTTTGGTTTTTCTTTAGGTGGCGGTTTATCAAACTTTTAGCCAGCTGTTTGGTTATAAATGTGGCAGTCGTTAGTTCATAAATCGCCACTATCGAAATTCATTTTCTATAGAACCATTTTTGGTGATTTCAATTTCGGTACAAACCATTTTCAGTGAACTAATTATTGGACAAGTTAGACAAGGTCCTTAAAAGACAACTAATTTACCATAACAAACCAAGAACCCAAATCAAGGACAAGGACTTAAAAGATAATTAACTTTATATCAACAAACCTTAACAATAATTAATTTTTCATTTACGGTTTTTCTATTGATTTTATAAAATCCTGTTAAAGTCACTTATTTTAATGGTTTAAATCATAGTTTGTAAAATCCCGTAGATGTTAATTTCATTCATTTAACCATAACTTCAATCACAACACATCTACTTAAGATCCTTCAATCATTTTCACTTCATAATTCAACAATCATTCATCATGACTACTCAGATTACAACCTCCACAACCGACAGTCAAATGTATAACAACATCATGGCAGCTGGTTCAAGGGATCATCCACCAATGCTTGAACCAGGAAGATATGCTCAGTAGCAATTACGTTTCTTAAGATACATTGATACAAGACCAAATGGTGATGCCTTGAGGAAATGCATTGTATAAGGTCCATACCAACTTACTACTATCACAATTCCAGTTGTACCTATAACAGATAATACTCCAGCAGTTCCAGAACGAACAACAGTTGAGACAATCTTAAATATGTCTTCGAAAAACAAAGAATATTACCAATCAGAAAAGGAAGCAATTCACTTGCTATTGACAAGAATTGGGGATAAAATCTACTCAATTATTGATGCTTGCAAGATAGCTCATGATGTGTGGATTGCTATTAAAAGGCTATAACAGGGTGAATCTCTTAACATTCAAGATGTCAAGACTAATTTGTTTTAGGAGTTTGGAAAATTCACTTCTCATAATGGAGAGTCGATGGAGTCATACTACTCCAGATTTTACAAGATGATGAATGAAATGATAAGAAACAACTTGACAGTCGCTACAATGCAAGTCAATGTTCAGTTTATCCAACAACTTTAACCAGAATGGTCAAGATTTGTGACAATTGTAAAGCAAAACCATGACTTGGACACAGTTTCATATCACAAGCTCTTTGACGTTCTGAAACAGTATCAAAAGGAAGTTAATGAAATCCGTGTTGAAAGAATAGCCAAGACTGCTAACCCATTAGCACTTGTTGCTTTTGCTCAACAATATCCTGATTCTTATTATCAAGCACCAAAACTTCACAAATCATATGCACTAACATCAAAACAATCATCTTCCAACAGATCTATTGCATCTACCAAACACAAAGGCAAAGTGTGAAGATCGTTTAAAACTCATCTAGGATCTATAATAATAGAGTTTGTTGTTGTGTAGCGGAATTTAAACAAAGACAATGTTATTAACAAGGTTTACATTCATACAATCCCTAATTCTATTTGATCATGATAGAACGTGTTACCTAACTATAACAGGGATCAAAGACACCTTTGATCTTAGGGCTAAAACAATCTCAAGTGGTGAGATCGTTGGTATTTTCCTAAAACATGATTAAAACACCTTAAAACTCACACATAAACAATGTCTAGGGATCTCTTTATATATAGAGTCCATCTAGACTTACAAAGGAAATCTAATTGTATTAGGAAACTAAATCTTTCCTAATCTTGATCTTTATCTTTTTAAGCAAGTCTTCTAGAATCCTCCAACTTCTAGAATTCAGTCATGTCAAACTAGACCCTTTTGTTTCATTCTTTTGTATCATCAAATCAATAAATCCCAACAATCTTCCCCTATTTGATGATGACAAAACAAACAGTAAACTGGTTCCAAGATGATTCATAGTAGCTTAATCTTCATCAATCTTCCTCTTTTGAATAATAAGCTGTGTCTTTAACTTAAGCACTTGAACATCTTGTACATCTTCAAATCTGATCTTCTATGAATGAAACAAACAGATTCTAATCAACCCCTTAACTTAAGATTTCCTTTGAACTTGTTGATACTTCTTCAACATAATGAAGTCATAAATTCTTGTTCCATGCCATGCCACCACACTTAATAAGTTGCAAATCACATCATATCATCTTTGTAATATCTTCCCCTTTTTGTCATTATCCATTAGGGGACTGTGAACATATGCAACTTTGATCTTTACAACTACAAACCATATATTAAACTTCTAATCCAAGCTTTCCAATGTCTCAAATTACCCTCCATGACGCACAATAAGAATAATAAATTCAAGCAGTAGAAACTTAAACTAGCAGTAGTAATAATGACTTAGCATTAGTAATAAGGTTTAACTTATTTTGCACAAGTGAAACCCTTCCCTTAAGTGGTGCATTTAACATATCCAAATGGTTAAACACTTTACCATATTCTTCCCCTAAAACCAATATGTTAACCATCTCATGACCAAATGTAATAGAATCAACCATAAGAATATGTACGAATAATTAACCAACAGTAGTAATGAATACCATGTAGTACCATCCATGAAGAGCAGCACTAAAAATAACTAATAGTAGTAATCGATACCAAGCAGTAGTAACAATGAAGAGCAGCATTAAAATGGTTGAGCAGTAGTAAAAATACACTGGCAGTATTAACTACTAACTAGTAATATTAACTTTTGTCGAGTAGTAGTAAAAATACACTAGCAGTATTAACTACTAACTAGCAGTACTAATGATGTGAATCATAACCACAACATTGATATAATAATGATGATAAGAACGAGTAGATAAACAAATCAACACCACCATCACAACGACTTCAAGAACAGATCATACGATGAATTTGCAGATTAAATACTTGCAACACCACTAAGACAACATCACAATCAAATCATGCGTCCAAGATGAAACTTCTAACAATCTGCTGTGATAACTTTCAACACTACAGGAATCGTTTATGCTTGTTGGGATTAAAAGCTTCTTGATGTTGTTTGGAATTACTACTGTTTTTATTGATGTTAATGCTGTTCAGTCAAAGTTAGTGTTGCTGGAGAATTTCAATGAAAATTATTCTAAGTATTTAAGACTGCTAGTGAAGTTACAACTGTCAGTACAAAGTTACTACTGCTAGAGGAGGTTACTACTGCTAGAAGAAGTTACTACTACTAGTGGAAGTTAAGAATGCTTAGAGATAAAGACTGGAAAATATGCTAAGTAGTTACTACTGCTTATACAAAAGTTAATACTGCTAGTGTAAAGTTATTACTGATGAAGGAGTTAATGCAACTAGTGAAGAAGTTAGTACTGTTGAGTTAGTTAGTACTACTTATGTGATTTGTATGAGATATTTTGGTAAAAGATATGTATAAGTTATTTATTTAGAAGATTATGATTACTTAGGAAAGTATTGTAAGCCGTTTAGGACTCTTTGGTGTATAAAAGGAGGTCCTAGGGCATAGAGATGAATGTATCAAAAAGTATCAAACCAAAACGAGTCATTCATAGAATTATCATAGCTTTAAGGTCTTTGTAACCCTAATACTTTGAGAGTATTCGTATTATTTTCTTAATAATATTGGAGCTTTTATGTTTTGTTGAATTATATGTTCATTGTGTTTTACTGTTCCATTGAAAATTCTTCTTATTAAAGATTAGATTCCGCATAATCTTTAATACATTCACACAAAGTTTCTACTATAGTTGTGTTAGATTTATCTAATATAACTAAACCTTAAACAAGCTTAAGGAATTCGATCTATAGAAGTGTTGAAGTGGGACCAACAAGTGGTATCAGAGCTTGTTGCTTTGAGAAACTTTGCTAGAAGATATGGATCAAGATTCTGCACACATGGTGGCTGCATCCAAAGTTCCCATGCTCAAACCGGGTGAGTTTGAGTTATGGAGGATGAGGATTGAACAATACATCCAGATGATAGACTATGCACTGTGGGAAGTCATAGAGAATGGTGCAACCTTGCCAAAAACACAAGTTGTGGAAGGTGTTACAACAGTGATGCCTATTACATCTGCTGAAGATAAGGCTCAGAGAAGATTAGAAGTGAAGGCTAGAAGTACTTTAATGATGGGCATTCCCAATGAACATCAGTTAAAGTTTAACTCTATAAAGGATGCTAAGCTGTTGCTGGAAGCTATTGAAAAGAGATTTGGTGGGAATGAAGCTACTAAAAAGACTCAAAGGAATCTCTTAAAGCAGCAATATGAAAACTTCACTGCTCCAAGCTCAGAGATGCTTGATCAAACTTTTGATAGGCTTCAAAAGCTTGTGAGTCAGTTGGAGCTTTTGGGTGAAAAGCTTTCACAAGAAGATGTTAATCAAAAGTTATTAAGAAGTTTGTCACCTGAGTGGAACACACATGCTGTTGTGTGGAGGAATAAAGCTGATTTGGATACAATGAGCATGGATGATCTCTACAACAACCTCAAGGTGTATGAACCAGAAGTTAAAGGGATCTCTAGCTCAAGTTCAAGCACACAGAACATGGCTTTTGTGTCCTCTTCTACATATATGAGAAGATTCCAGAATTGGCAATCTTGTGTCTCACTATAGTGCCCAATACTCTCTTGAGAAAATGATAGGAAGCTATCATCGGGGGATTGCCTTGAAGTATTGAAGGGAATGTTTACCTCCTCTACACTCAAACACTATAGGAAGCCATTAACATAGCCCAGAGGCTAATGGATCAGGTAACAAAGCACACTCCGGTGCAAGTATCAAGTGATCACAAACGAAAGTTTGACGACAGAAGAACTTTCAACAACAACAACTACCGTAACACCAACACTAACAACCGCTACAATAATCACCAACCACAACAGAACAGAAGACAGGAAACCTTCAGGTCTTATGCTATCACTCTAACTAAAAACAATGGGTATACTAGAAACCGTCCTTTGTGTAAGAAATGCACTCTGCATCACATAGGACCTTGCACTATCAAGTGTAATACTTGCAACAAGGTGGGCCATCTGACCAAGAACTGCAGAAACAAAGGGCCAGCCACTAGAAGTAATCTGCTACCAGTGACAGTTACTTGTCATGCCTGTGGAGAGAAAGGGCATTATGCAAATCAGTTCTAAAAGACCACCAACAACAATGCCCAGGGAAGAGCCTACATGCTGAGGGATAGGAATGCTAAATATTCCACCCATTAATAAAAGATACCTTTTACAATATTTAAATGGCTGACAGAAACCTAAGTAAGCATAAACACCGTTATTTAGTAGTTTTGCACCCTGATCTTTGTTAAACCAACCTTTCAAAATTGATCTTATGCCGATCAAACTCGGTAGTTTCGACGTCGTCATTGGTATGGATTGGTTATCCAAGTATCATGCTAGAATTATCTGTGACGAGAAAGTCGTCCACATCCCAATCAATGGTGAAACTTTGATCATCCGAGGTGACCAAAGTAAAACCCGACTAAATCTCATATCCTATATAAAAATTGAAAGATATATATCATGAGGTTGTCAAGTTTTTGTAGCCCAAGTAATGGAAAAGAAGTCAGACGAAAAAGACTAGAAGACCTCCATCTTCAGTATTGCCACTATCACCAATGTTTGATCCCCAAGATTTCTTTATTCCCGAGGAGATTTTGCCACCTCATAAATGAGCATGTTTCCTATCATCTTCCTATACTAATCCTTCTGCTCCGCCTTAAGTATTTGAGATTGGAGAGAATTATCATGGCGCTTCAGACACGTCTTACGCACGCCATAAGAAACAGATCGAGACTATTTTGAATTACTTAGATGAGATTCGTCTTTCTTTTTAATTGATCTTTCAGAATGTGTATCGATTATCGGGAGCTGAATAAACTCACCGTAAAGAATCGTTACCCATTACCCAGTATCGATGACTTATTCGACCAACTTCAAGGTTCGAGTGTTTACTCGAAGATTGAATTAAGATCAGGCTATCATCAACTGAGAGTCAGGGATGAAGATATTCCCAAGACTGATTTCAGAATAAGGTACGGACATTATGAATTCCAAGTGATGCCATTTGGTTTAACTAACGCGCTTGTTGTGTTCATGGATCTCATGAACCGTGTGTGTAAATCATACTTGGATAAATTTGTGATAGTGTTCATTGATATTTTCATCTACTCTCGTAACAAAGAAGAACACGCAGATCACCTGAGAATAATCTTGGAATTACTCAAAAAGGAGAATTTATATGCCAAGTTCTCCAAATGTGATTTCTGGATCAGTATCGTGCAATTTCTTAGGCACGTAATTGATAGTCAAGGAATTCACGTTGACCCCGCCAAGATTAAATCAGTTAAGAATTAGGCATCTCCTACCACGCCCATAGAAGTACGCCAATTCTTAGGACTTGCCGGCTATTATCGTAGATTTATCGAAGGTTTTTCGAAGATTGAAAAGTCTTTGACTAAATTAACCCAAAAAAACAAGATGTATATCTGGGGAGAAAACCAAGAGTCAGCTTTCCAACTGCTAAAACAGAAACTTTGTGAAGCTCTAATCTTAGCATTACTAGAAGGAAACGATGACTTTGTCGTTTACTGTGATGCATCACATCAAGGTCTACGAGCAGTGTAAATGAAAAGAGAAAAAGTTATTGCATATGCATCCCGACAACTCAAGCCTCATGAAGAGAACTATACCACACACGGCCTCGAATTAGGAGCAGTTGTGTTCACTCTTAAAATTTTGAGACACTATCTGTATGGCACAAAGTGTACTGTGTTCACTGATTATAAAAGTCTTCAGCATATCCTTGAACAGAAAGAGTTGAACATGAGACAACGCCATTGGCTAGAATTGCTCGCAGATTACGATTGTGAGATTCGCTACCATCCTAGAAAGGAAAATGTTGTAGCAGATGCCTTAAGCAAAAAAAAATTTTAAATTTTTTTTTTTTTTTTAATAACAATAAACCGAAAGGGAAACAAATCAAAACACTACCGAGTTTAGAGCATTAGTATGACACGTCACTAAAATTACCATTACAAATCCTCGAAGCCCAAACCGAAGTGATCAAAGAAGAGAACATCAAAGCTGAGAACCTACAAGGAATGGACAAAGCATTTAAAGTACGTCCTAATGGAACTTGTTGTATCAAGAATTGAAGTTGGTTACCACTCTTTGGTAATTTGAGGAACTTAATCATGCATGAGTCCCATAAATCAAAGTATTCCATCCACCCAGGTTCTGACAAGATGTATCAGGATTTAAATAAACTCTATTGGTGGCCTAACATGAAGGCAATCATCGCTGAATATGTCGGCAAGTGTTTGACATGATCTAGAGTTAAAGCAGAATGTCAAAATCCATACGGCTTACTGATACAACTAGAGATTCCTACATGGAAATAGTAAAGAATAACGATGGACTTCATTATAAAACTACCCAAAACATCAAGCGGACATGACACAATTTGGGTCATTGTAGACCGTCTTACCAAATTAGCACATTTCATCCCTACCAGAGAGACAGAAAGTATGGAAACCCTTACAAGGTTGTATATAAAGGAAATAGTCTCACGGCATGGAGTGCTGATATCCATCATATCGGATCGTGACAGTCATTTCACATCCAAATTCTAGCCGTCAGTGCAGAATGCTTGGGGTACTCAATTAGACATGAGTACGGCATATCATCCCGAAACTGATGAATAAAGTGAAAGAACCATCCAAACACTTAAAGATATGCTTCGAGCCCGTATTATAGATTTTAGAAAAGGATGGGACACTTACCACTGGTAGAATTTTCTTACAATAACAATTACCATGCAAGTATTAAGGCGGCACCATTTGAGGCACTTTATGGCTGAAAGTGTCGATCACCTGTCTGCAGGGCCGAAGTTGGAGATGTTCAACTCACGGGACCAGAGATAATCCATGAAACCACCTAAAAGATAGTACAAATCCGACAACGCTTGCAAGCTGCAATAGATTAGAAAAGAAGTTACGCCAAAGTAAGGCAAAAGCCTTTGGAATTCAAAGTTGGAGATCGTGTTATGTTAAAAGTGTCACCTCGAAAAGATGTCATTCGATTCGGAAAACAAGGAAATCTTAACCCCCGGTACATTGGACCATTTAAGATCCTTAAAAGGGTCGGACCAGTGGCATACAAACTTGAGCTTCCTGAAGAACTCAGTACATTCCACATTTCTAATTTAAAGAAATGCATATCTGACAAATCTCTCGTCATTCCAATGAAAGAGCTTAGGCTCGATGACAAACTCAACTTTGTAGAAGAACCAGTGGAAATCATGAATTGAGAAGTCAAGCAAATAAGACAAAGTCGTATTCATATAGTCAAAGTAAGATGGAACTCTAAAAGAGGACCAGAATTTACGTGGGAACACGAAGATCAAATTCGTGCCAAGTATCCACATCTGTTTTCAAACATCACTTCAACATCCAACTAAATCTCGGGATGAGATTTCTTTCTTTAAGGTTGGGAGACTATAACAACTTACAATTTTCCTTTATGTAATTATCCATCTATTAAATTAGATGCAATTTTCCTCAGTATAATTTCCATCTATTAAATTAGATGCAACCATTTTAATGGAAAGATTTTTTCTTTATTCCATCTTTATGCAACGTAACTTGAATAACAAAAGTAAACGTGCTCACGCAACCTACCAATGCCAATTCCATCAATGTTAATAGCAAGTAAACGTTATAATATGTAAAGCAATATGTTTTAATCACCATACATTATCTATTTAACGTACTTTCCATAACGTTATATCAAAACGAACTTTAAACGTTAACGTTTATAACAAAACCTTAACTATATGTAATGTTTACATACAAACCAAAAGTACAATCTAATAAGGCATGTGTACAAGGTTACAATGCATAATATTTGAATTATATTTCCCTCTAAAACCCTAGTACAACTCTCTAAAACTCTAAGTACAACCTGGTAATGCACAACATTCAAAATATGCTTTTCCCTCTATTTTTTCTAAGGGATTTCGTACAACCTTTCTAGTACATGTTACAAGTCTCCTAAGCATCATATTTAAACATTCTTTCCCTCCATCTTAGCCCCTACTTGTCCTAAAAACTAAAATCCTAACTCGAAAACCCTAAACAACCCGTATACCTTAAACTAGTTTTAAACTAAAACCTAACCTAGCAACCACCCTTCTCCATGATGAACCACCTTGCCTACTATCTTGCTAAGCACCACCAGGATTCACCACCTTGCTAGCCTCCTTTCACCTACTTATCACCACCAAGCAACCACCCACATACCTTAGTCACCACCTAGCTAGCACCCTACCACCTCCATCACCACCTTGGACTCCAAGCAAAACCCTTAGCTACCACTCCAAGTAAACTTAGTCCCTACTCCATGTAAACTTGGCCACTACTCCTAAATTTACCTTATATATACACGAAAACATACATACACTTTCAATTCACCATCAAAACTTCATACTACTTTAAAATCATGTTCTAGCCATGCCATAGAAGAGAAGAAAGAAGGTTTAAGCTAAGTAGAAGCCAAGATTTAAAAAGAAAGGAGTCTTTGATTCATAACTTAAAGTGTTCGACCCATTTCATCAATTTTGACCCATTCAAGCTTTTGTAAGTCTTCACCTCGTTCAATGAGCTCTTGTATTGTTTTAGATTATATATCAGCTCCTATACATCCTTATGATCTCATGAAATCAGCCTTTAAGCCCCAAAGCTTACTCATTTGGTTTTCCTAAACCAAACGCGCCTTTAAAACCCTAAAAGCTCTTTTTGTGAATCTAATAAGCTATAAGCTATAAGCAGTTGTAATAAGCTATTACTATAAGCTCATTTATCACTTTTATAATCATTAAAACTTATCCTAAAAGCTCTAACCCATCAGGTTAATTTTTCTGAACCAAACATACCCATTTTAGATTTTTAAGCTCATAAGCTCTTTTCATAAGCTACAAGCTCGTAAAACTTACTTATTTTAGCTTATAGTAATAAGCTATAAGCTGCAAAACTAAGTTGGATTTGAAAAATACAAAGTATATGGTTTTTGGACTAGAAATGCAAAACATTTCATGCATAGGGGTATATATTGTAACTTTTGAAAATTTTAAACTTTCGGGCCAAAAATGTAATTATCCTAAAGTTAAACTTCAGGGGTTTGTTTTGCCATACTCTAAAGCTAAAGGTTTAAATGTTTAAAGATATAAAGTAAAAGGTTAAAAGTGTAAATTAATATATACCAAGGGTATATATTGTCATTTTCATATTCTCAAGGGTATAAAATGTAATATTTTTATATTAATTATAAAAATATATTTAAATATTATAAGACTCGATTTTATTAAAACCCGACACATTTGTCGTTATCATTCGTCGATCGAAACACTATAAAACAATTATGTTATAAATATAACATAATTTATCATCCACTAGCTTTTGAAGAAACTTAAAATGATAAAATCTTATCATTTAATCTATAACGTATCACGTTACTAGGGATTTTCATGTGAGGGGATTTCATTTGGGTAGACGTTTTGACGAGTTGCTGGATTTACGATTTAAAGTGTCCTAGCTCCTCAAACGTTTACTACATGACCTCTGGATTATGATAGCCCGAACAGTGATACGATATTTTCACAAGTTAATAAACTAAACGAATACTTACTTTATAAAATAAAGTTTGAAATATAAACACTCGATCTAAGACTTGACATATTACCCCAGGTTGCGTGACGAGGCTGTTTACTTCCATTTGAATTAAATTTCAAATCAATCAACTACCTTATCAAGGTGAGTTCATAGTCCCACCTTTACATGTTTTCTAAAATCTCATGGGGAGATACATGCTATAAACCATGAATACAAGTATTTTCAACTGTATGTTATCCTGATATATTATTGCCTAAGTTACCTCCATTTGCCATGAGGCATCCACAACATCTTTGGGTAGAGGCTCCCACCACATCTTTGGGTAGAGGCTCCCACAACATCTTTGGGTAGAGGCACCCATATGGAAACAATTTGTAACAACTTGAATTATGGTTAATGTTTGGTTGCATGAGCTTAGGGCAATAATACTGTTTTCCATGATAATTGTATTCGTTGCAATTATTACCACTTATGATGACTTGTATTCAAACATTTCATTACAAACACTATGAATTTCACTCAACCATTGTGTTGATCCTTTTAGCATGTTTATCTCAGGTAATTGAGCAATCTATGGCACGGAATGGCATTGGACTTGAGGACGTCCAAACTTGTTATCATTCAAACTTTATGTTTTCGATGTACTTTGGGACCTCTTTTGTAAAACTCTAATATATTATTGAATGATAACTAAATTTTCCAAAACGTCTCTTTTGAGTCGTTTTCTATGATTATGACTGTTGATTCATGAAGTAATGCCCCAAATTAGCTTTCGCTGTTGTATGTCAAATATGGGGGTGTTACATGTTCGGGGAATGAATCATTAGGAATTGGCTGTCACAAAATTCCCGCATGAAAAGAAAAGAAGGGCGTGTGTAAAATAGTCTATTTAACAAACAAAATAAGCAAAATGAAAACCATAATTCATCACTCCATATCACTTTACATCTCAATGTCTAAACTCAATATCTATCCTTGACCCTAGCCCTAAGATCCAAATATTGAAGTGAGCAAGCTTAATTTGCGTTCTTCACCACGACTCATGAAACAAAACAAAATGGACCTAAAACTTAAAAGATAAAAAACAGACCTTTCTCTTCGTCTCCTCTTTCTTATGACGCCTTTCTTCCTCCTTTAGTAACTTCTTTCGGGCACCAAGAAAAATAAATTAAAACCAATAATTACGTAATCATATGTAAATGGGTGAAAAACTAACTTTTTGCTTAAAACATCCACATAGCAGAAGCAGAGATGTCATCTGTGGCAGGATCCATATTCGAGCAGTGTCTGCTATAGGAAAAAAACATTAAAACCAATGGTTTTTTTAATAACGTAACTGTTTATGCTTAGTGGAAAAAAACACATACCACAATTAAGATTGATTTTGTGAACCACCGCATCTTGTGGTTGTGTGGAATTTTCAGGACGATTGAATGTCAATCTGTTTAAATGGTTTAGGCAATTGATGGAAAATGAGTTACAACTGGAACCCTTTCCCATCCTATTAAATACACAGCCATTACATCTTTAAAAACTTCTCATATCACTTGACCCTCATTTAAGAGTGAAGATGATTATCACGAAGTTAAACACAGGTTTTTCTGGAACAATATGTCACACCCCGTAAATTCCCGGTTAGTACTCCGACTCACTCCGGTCATCTACTTTAAATTTTATTTGTTACGTTTAAATTTGACAATTTACCGAGGAACTAAACTGCGTAAAAACTGAGAAACGTCACCGGACGCGTTCCGGCATCGGTTATAAATTATTTTAGGCA
>BQNB010000833.1:2623-51176 GCA_026074375.1 Tanacetum coccineum
TTTTATCAAGCATAGGTGGGCGGGTATCAGAACCGGCATACTGGATATCATCTGACATATTAGACATCTTGATTTATTGTTTACGGGATTTTACAAATCTAAGATTTAAACCGATAAATGAATAATTGTTGTTAGATTAATGTCCTTTACGTCCTTTGTTTACGGTTTATAATGATGTTTGCTTATGTTTGTATTAATTAAGTGTCGATTTAAGTCCAAAGTCTGTTATGTCTAAGGTGAAATTCTCTTAATTCAATACTAGCAAACCGCTGCCTTGAATATAAACCAAACCATCGCTGAAATTGGCAACTCGCCGTGAGGTTTAGCAAACCGCCATGAGCAACTCGCCTGCTAAAAATAATCAAACCGCTGTGAGCAACTCGCCGTGTCAATAACTCGCCGCCTAGAAAAATATAACTCGCCGTGGAATAAAAAGATAGGCAACTCGCCGGCTAATAAAATAATCAAGTAACTCGCCGCCTTGAACAACTCGCTGTCAATTTAGTAACTCGCCGTTGTCAAACCGCCTCCTAAAATGGCAACTCGCCACTTAACTTTTTACCTTAAAACGTGGATCTTGTCTCAATACTTGTCAACTCGCCACGATGAACACTTGTTCGAATTAACCAAAATCAAGCCATATGATCTTTCCAGCTACGAAACTAGGTTACAACATACAATATTAAGTGTGTATATGATGATTCAACATACCTTAACTCGTATTTCTTTGAGAATCGTCCAATATGAAGCAACCTTCCACGAAGAACACTAAGCTTTAAAAGCTTATAATTCGAACTAGGAGCTTGTATTAGCCACGAAATTTGTAACACTCTAACCTTTTGATGTGTAGAACAAGTAGAGAGCAAGATTAACAAACAATAAGCCCAAAATCAAAAGTGAGCCGTGGTTTTTTTCTTCAAAATGAGCCACGAAATTTGATATATAACCACACAAATCAAACACGAATCCACCAAGGCTCTGATACCATTTGTAGGATCGTTTAAATCATAACACGGGTGATGATTCGAGTGGTTTAGCTAGTTTCTAGTGAGAGAAACACAAGAGAGAGATTCTAGAGAGAGAGAGTGTATGTGTTTTGAAGTGTAAAAGATTTGACTAGCTTGCCTCTTCCAAAGTTGGAAGAGGCTTATATAGTTATTACAAAATACCGGGTATTAGTACCCGGCTTAAAACCGAAAGACATACGATTAACTATTAAACTACGAACTATTATAAACAATTAAATATACAGGGTGACCGAGTCTTTTACTCATATCTAACAAGTTATATCATAAATTTGGATATATCCGAAACTTGCGTTGACGGTTTTATGTTAGACTTATTATTTTACCTAAGTTTTTTCAATTCAGATATCCAAGATTTCCAAATGGATATGAAAAGTGTCTTCCTAAATAGAAAACTAAAAGAAAAAATTTATGTTTAACAACATCCTTGTTTTGAAAGTAGTGAGTTTCATGACCATGTATGTAAGCTTGACAAAGCCCTTTTAACCAATAGGCTGTTTTTTGGTTACTTGGTTTCCGACTCGACATGCCGGGTTGGGCGCTTACTTTTTGGATAGTTTGGAGTCAAGTGTCACAAGAAACTATAGTTGTAAACAATGGTTTGATTACAAAGCTTGAAACAAATACATATTTAGAAGCTGGACATGCTTGCGGGAGGTATGTGGAAAGTTGAGATATTGGTTTTCATCGCAGCTCCTTGCTTGGCAAATAAAGAGGCCATTTGGGTGAATACTATTGAATATAGGATTGTGCATAGCCAAATAGGAAGTAATCTTAGTATGCATTTCACTTCTTCGACTTGTGTTACTGTGCAAAGGCGCCATAGGCTTTTGATATCTCCATTATTCATTGAGATTTCCTTCGAGGTGATGACCGCTGCTCTATCCAAGAACCTGATTTCGAGAAAAAATATTTGTAAACAGAGTTGGGGAAACGATGATGAACCAAACGATTACATTGTATTAAATTTATTGAAATAATAAAGATTACAGGAGGTATATATAAGCATTGGTTAGCTTGAATGCTAAGCTAGGTTAACTAATGGACTTGGCCTTTATTACTAATTCTAACAAGCTAGGTTAACTAATGGGCTTGGCCTTATTGCTAATTCTAACATCCCCCCTCAAGCTGGAGCATAGATATTGATCATGCCCAGCTTGTTACAAATATAAAACCCAAAAATGATTAAAACCCAAAAAACGATAAGAAAAAGTCTTCCACGAAGCAATGATCCAAATCTTCAACAAACACAAAGCTAATCGATCTCGCTTGGGACCGAACTAAAATACGAAGCAACCTGAAGAAAACAGGTCTTAATAGATTTCACTTGGATCTAATCAAAATACGAAGCAACCTGCAGAACAAGTCTCAATTCACCAAAATACGAAGCAACCTGAAAAAAAATGTCTTAATAGATCTCACTTGGATCTAATCAAAATGACAAAGCAACCTGTAGAACATATCTCAACTAACCATAAAACGAAGCAACCTAAAACAGGTCTCAACTAACCATAAAACGAAGCAACCTGAAACAGGTCTCAACTAACCAAAATACAAAGCAACCGGAACAGACATGTTCGGGTCTCAACTAACCAAAAAAAACAAAGCAACCTATGGCAGGTCTCAACTAACAAAAGGTTTCAAAAGACGAAGCAACTTGTCTTGACACGTCAGCTAACCAAAAGACGAAGCAACTTGGAACTCGTCAGGTCTCAACTCAAATGAAGAAACGAAGCAACCTGAACTAGACAGGTCTCAACTAATCACAATATCCAAAAACGAAGCAACCAACCGGTCTCGACTAACTAAAACTCAATTCGAGTCCAAAAACCCAAAAGAACATAACCAAAATCAAATGGTCTTACCAGGGACCAAACTCAAAACTCTCATTAACTAAAAATCGATCTCGCCGTATCAAACACTAAATCTTCAATATTGAAAATCCATAATCATAATTCGAAATCAGCAACAATATCAACCTCAAAATTATTCATAACCAAAATCACCAGAACACTCATAACTATTAACCAAAAATAAGCCACGAAATTAAGAATTAACGGTAACAGCCAATACCGTTCTTCAAATCATAAATCAGAACCAAAGAACCCTAATAAAATTGAAACAAAAAATATTTGACAAATTCGACATGATCTTACAGTGGTTCTGGTCGGAATCACAACAAAAAGGGATCTGGAAAATATCTCCAACGAAAACCCTAGATCTAGATCTGAATTCACACGCCGACACGTGAGGAAAGGCGGCAGCACGTGGGTGGGTTTCCGACAACGGGATTTAGGGATTTTGGAATTTGAAATTAAATGAGTTTGATTATATGATAGTTGAGATCTAAAACGCACTCTAACTGTATGCTCTCAAAACTGATTAGGTATCACAAGGTACCTTCTTCAAAAGTAAAATCAAAACCTTAATTTTAATTAATTGATCCAAGCTCTGATACCATGTAAACAGAGTTAGGGAAACGATGATGAACCACACAATTACATTGAATTAACTTTATTGAAATGATAAAGATTACAGGAGGTATATATAAGCATTGCTTAGCTTGAAGGCTAAGCTAGGTTAACTAATGGGTTTGGCCCTTATTACTAATTCTAACAAGCAAGGTTAACTAATGGGCTTGGCCCTTATTACTAATTCTAACAAGATTCAATAGAGATTACAAATAAATTCTGAGTCTGTATTTTACCGACCAAATGAACACTTGATACTATTATATGTATATAAGAATAATAAAATGTCGGTACGTATATTCTTGCAAACTACTCGTATTTAAAGTTGGGGGCGGATATTGGTGTCCCGTGCTCATGGTGTGGTTGGCCAAAATAGGAGTCCCTTCTATGGACGCACAAACTAGTGGTGGTCGTAAAAACCCTCGTTCTTTGTTCTGTGTTAGTTGTAAGGAAAAACGCTTCAAATACCCCAATGTAATCATTTACAAAACTATATGAAATAATTGATTAAATGTTAAGGGTAAAATTGTTAGTTTATTGTAACGCCCCGCTATTTTGGAGCGTTAAACCCTCAAATATACCTTCTAATTTACCTTGTTTCAGCAGGCGGCGTTGCCCAACGGGTTTGGTCAGGAGTTTGGCCGCGCAACACCGACCCACGCACGTTGGTGTTGATTTATTTAAAACAAAAAAATCATTACCCCCCCACCCCCTAAAACGGCTATTATATAGTTTTAATTTTCCCCTTTATTTTTAAAAAAGTTACCAAACACCCCCTAACGGCTAGTTTTATTAAAAAAAATTAAAAAATTTACAAAACAGACCCTAACGGCTATTATTTGTTTAAAAAAATTCGTTTTTACCTCCCTAACACAAACTCATTATAAAATACTTTCCATAATACTCTCTATATTTTTTCTCACAAAATACATACCATTTACCAACAAAAATAACTCTACTAAATATTTCACAATGAATCAAAAAAAACCCCTAATATAGTCGTATTTTTTTTTGAGTGAAACCGTAAAAAACGGACGAAACGTAAAAAACGGGACGAAAACGTAAAATGGGCGAAAACGTAAAAAAAGGGGCGAACACGTAAAAAAACAGACGAAAACGTAAAAAAGGGACAAGAATGTAAAAAATTGTAAGAAAATGTCTGTAAACGTACAAAAATGTCAAGTAGCCCATTTATCCCATGAGTACCCGTTTTAGCCTGTGCCCATTTTGGCTCGTGCCCGTTTTGGCCCGTACCCGTTTTAGCCCACGCCTGTTTTAGGCCGCGCCCTTTTTAGCCCGCGCCCGTTTTGCCCGGTGCCCATGCCCGCCCGTTTTGCTGCCTCTAGATTTGAGTATATTGGAATCAATCAGTCACATTCATATCCATATAAGATGTTTGGTTAGGTTGGACGGTATAAGGCATAATACACCGAAGTGAGTTATGAACTCACACGTGAGTGTTATGCCGCCTAACAAAGTCACCTCAATTTTGAGGAGAGGGTGGTAACTGGTAACTCACTCACTTAAGGTGAGTTGTATAATTGTGAGTTAGAGGTGACAAATTTAGACCGAATGGTTAAACTTGGGTCTAGATGGTTAAATATTTAAAATGAAGGGGTCTAATTGGGTTTTTGTAAAAAATATAGATGGGTCTAGATGGTTAAATTGAGTTTCAATAAAAACTTAAGTAGGTCTCGATGGGTCTAAGTGTATAACCTCATGGGTCTAGTTGGGTCTGATTGTATAACCATGGGTCTCGCACGGATAATGACTAAAAAATAAAAAGTTAAAAACACAAATACACAATTCGTGTGACGATCTGACGATCCTTCTTTTCATCCGATTATCAATTCTTATATTCTCAATTCTCAACTCTCAACTCAAATCTCAAGGCAAGTTCAATCATTCAATTTATATTATATATTCATAATGATTTAATTATTAACTTTGTGTTTAAAAATCAGTTGCATATAGATGGGTCTGATTATTATTTGGGATTATATTGCTTGTGGGGTGTTTGGGAGTGCTTGTAATTTAGGGCTATTTGGGATTGAATATCATTTAGGTGGTGTTTGGGGATGCTTATTGTTTAAGCTTTTTAGGACTTTTTAGGAGTGCATATTATTTGGGGCTGCTTAGGATTGCTTATTGACTTAGGGGGTGTTTGTTTCAGCTTATATAGTGGGCTTATGGCTTATATGGTTTTCGGCTTATATTTCATAAGCTCACTTTTTGTGGCTTTTTTTTAACTTTCCAGCTTATATAAGTTTCTTACTTCATTTTAAACTTATATAAATCGAAAACTTTATAAAAGAGCCGCAAAGAATGAGCTAGTGAAACATAAGCTGAAAACCAAATAAGCCATGAGCCCACTATATAAGCCGAAACAAACACCCTCTTATTGTGGTGTTTGCGATTGAATTTTGTAAAGGCGATGTTAAGGATTGCTTATGTTTGATCTTTGTAGGTTTTTATATAATAGTTTCCTAAATATGTGATTTCTTATACGTTATTATTTTTTATTAACCATTAGGCTAATATGTGAGATAAGTAGAAAACGCTCAACAACTAAATATGGATGACGGTGATGATTTAGAAGATGCTAGTTCGTCAACAACGAGTAAACAATTTTCGAATGTGTGGGAATATTTTGAAATAATACCGGTAGTAGGACCTGATGGGATTAAAAGAGCAACTTGTACACACTGTAAGAAGGTTTTGTTGTATGAACATGGAACGTCTAACATTCGGCGTCATATACGTAAATGTTTTGGTGTTGACTTAAACAACAAGGCGATTGCCCCACCGCCGAAACGTATTTGCTTAGATCAAGCTAAGTTTAGAGAGAAATTGGCAGTTTCTATTATCAAACATAACTACCCCTTTAGTTATGTTGAACACGAGGGAACAAGAGACTTGCACACGTTTTTACACGCGGATGCAAATCCCATATGCAGAAACACAATAAAGAAAGAAGTCTTAAGTATATATGAAAGAGAGAAACTGAAGATTAAAAGGGAGTTAGAAAAGATAAAAGGTAGAATTTGTTTAACATCGGATTTGTGGACATCTGTTACTAGCGATGGTTACATGACATTGACTGCCCACTATATTGACGAAAGCTGGGTTCTAAGAAAGAAAGTGTTGAATTTTAGAGTGATTCCCCCTCCTCACACGGGATCTCTTTTGGCACATAGTGTGATTACTTTTTTGAGAGAATGGGGAATCGAAAACAAAGCGTGTTTTGGGTTTTAGTATTTATGTGGATGCTATCAGTTCTGCGTATTAAATATTTTTTGAACTTTTATGCAGGTGATCATTGGTGGTGGTGGCAGCAGCAGCTGCTCACGCACGTGCAGCTAAGGAGAAATATGTTATGATAATGTTTTACCAAAAACTTGAACTCTTTTTGCGTTCTTCTTTCAGATTGGGTTAAACGGTGGTTATGCTGAGCATAGATTACAATTTCTAAAGTGGGCTGGTTTTACGTCTTCATTTTATATGTTTCTGCATTTTATATGTTTCTGTTAAAGTGAGCATAGATTACAATTTCTAAATTATCTCTGCAAGTTTAAGTTGTGGCTAAAGAATGGAATATTCCTATGAAGTTTTAGAAGTGAATCTTCTTTTATGGAGTAGTCTGGTGTCTGGTAGCAAAGGTCATGACTTATGATGACGTTTGGTTTTGCTACATACTGGACAGAAGTAGTCACTGATGAAATGTAGTCTATGTTATGATATTCATGGACAGAAATGAAAGTTTGGAGTATTGAATGTATTGTACAACTATTAGTCGTGTTATCACAATATTGATCGTTTATGATTGTGTGACAGTTTCGAGTTTTTAACCCGTGTTACTTTGTAAATTCTTCTCTTTTATATATAAATACTTGTTTCCGTCCAGAAAAATAATGTTGAACAATATTTGTCTAAGTTAATGGGAATTGCATGATTAAAATGAGAAGTGTTTAAAAAACCCAACATCCTCTTAAAAAACCCATCTAGACCCAAACTCATCTAGACCCAAACCCATCTAGACCCAACCCATCTAGACCCATCCTCCTAAAAGACCCATCTAAACCCAAACCCATCTAGACCCATGACCCGACCCGACCCGACCATTTTGCCAGCTCTACAGAAAATACCGATGGCGCACGAATAGCATATTACATCGTGGAAGAGACGAATAGCATTTTCTGCGGTGCAATTTGGCTAGTCGATGGTGCCAAAAAATACAATGGACGCACGGAATAGATATAACACAGTGCACTCTAAAGAAAAGTAAGTGTAGTCCGAAAAAAAAATTACAAAAAGATAAGGCAAAAAACGTTGAAAATATCGGTCGAAATCACTTATAAAGAACGGTTTTGAACCGCTCTATACAAGGGTGATCTATATGAGCAACATATAAATAGATCGGTTGAGAACCGATCTAACTAATATAACAAATAGATCAGTTAATACCTAAGAACCGATCTATTAATTCAAATTTCAAAATAAAAAAAAATTATTGAAACCTATATTTTCTCGAAACTTCTGCTCAATCACACAAAATACACTAATATTCAAATACACGTACGTTCAACAAAATCGTCATCTTACAATATGAAACCAAATGGCTCTTATCTTCACACAAATGTTACATTGTATATAACACACCGCCACCTCCTCTATGATACAAACATCACCTGCTTTCCAAACATATATAGCCGCATTCTATCTTGAAACAAAAAAAAACGAAAATAAACAAATGATACACCAAACCATGAAACAAAAGCCATGTAAAAAACTAGCAACGAAAATCATCAACAATGGAAAAGAAGCAACGCATCCAATAGCTCAAACCTACCCGTCTGTCAATGTACAAAGGGGTTGCTAAGCAGCTTTTAGTGCATTTTTTGTGATCTCAAATCTTCAGTCTTTACTAACAAACTGAGGTCGGAGGCGGTAAGATCAACCAAACCTGAGAGATCTCGAGTCCGCCGGTTGGAATGTGCACCCAAATTATAATATTAAGGATCACATATGAACTTCAATCATATCCATGCAAGTCCACGCTCATTTGCAACTTGTGGACGACCCCTAGTTGGTGTAGGCGGCCTGTTTGCATTAAGCTCCTAAATCCCATGAAAGAAGAATACGTGAATTAATATGTACCTGCATCATTAAGTAGTGACTATGATGATTTCAGATAATAGATGTGTACCTGCATCCATGTATCTTCTATGTGGCGTTCAGGGGAAGTTTTGGTGATGATATTGATAGGTGGAAGTGGATGAATGAGCTTCGGGACCACTACAAGATCTCTACCCAAGACTAATATTGCACCCGCATTATTTGCAGTCCCTACAAAATACAAGTGGAAAACCATCAATATAAACACATACAACCTCCTACTAATCATTAGATCACAAATTTTGATGAACATTGATATAATAAGACACTAATTATTTAGGAAAAACTATATTAGGACAAAAAATGTTGTGGTCAACCCGAACCGAATTGAATTGTTACCCAACCAGCCCATCTTGCCACATAATGTCGTGCTTATAAGTAAAAAAACAGGATCAGAACTGAAGACTTTACCACAATAATTGGTGGCTGAGAAAAGAGTAATCAAATGTCCTTGAGCAAAACGCTCAAAGCCATCCATTACACATTCATGTGCGCGTACAATCAACTGGAGGTCATTGTTGTTGCAGAATTCCATCACGCGATCAGGCTGTGATAAAAAGTATTATGTAAGCGATTCATTAAGTAAATGATAGTAAAAATAAATGAGCTAAATACACAAACAAACATGTGTTCTGTAAAAAGGACGAGCTACAAGTTAAAAACATAAATGCATAGTCTAACCATTATTAAGAAAGACAACACTCACCCCAAAAGTAACTAACCCAGGACCTCTGGCGTTTGGTCGTAGTCCTTCCACACTGTCATTTTCTGTTGGGTCAGACCTATTAGAAAAGACACCGTTAGCGCTTGTACTTATATAACTAAACTTCAGTTAAAAGGATTGGAAAACTAACCACAACAAGTCCATTAGAACAATTGAACCAGCCTCCATTGTAATTGGTCGTTGAAGATTTTCGATTTGCTCAATATGGTTAATTGATCTCCCAATACCGCCATGCATGCAGATGATCTTTTTTTCGATTAAAGCCGCCAGTGGCAGCCAGTTAAATAATCTATTTATCCGGTGCCATACCCATATTCCATCCCTCTCGCCCTGTTCGAGATAAATCATGACCATCATTAGAAAAGGACTACCCCAAAACTATAACTGCATCAACAAAATTAATATTAAAGTATTACCATTCGCTCTATGCACTCAATTCTAAAGCCAAATAGTGCATTTATATCAGCGGCTTCATGATTTCCACGAATTAAGTGAACATTTTGTGGATATTCAACCTACAACATTAAATCAATTGAAAAACACATGGTGAATCATACTTCTTACAAATGTAAGAGACAACTTTCCATAAAAAAGTGAGACGCACAGTAGTACCTTTAGAGCTAGCAGGAGACTGATGGTTTCTAAGCTGTGCTGACCTCGATCAACATAATCTCCTAAGAAGAGATAGTCTATATATCTGATGGTTTAACCAAACAATTAGCATGACAAATTAGCCAAACAAGTATGAGTAAAAGGTTGTTCTAGATGGATGAAGGATCTCTTACGCAATGTCTCCAGCTGTCGAAGGAGATCCATACTCATCAAAAAGTCTCATGAGGTCTCCAAATTGCCCGTGCAAATCACCAAATATCTTGATAGGAGCCCTTAATTGTAAAACACTAGGTTCACTCGAAAAGATTCGTTCAGAACTATCACAAAGATCAGCTATCTCATTGCAATCCAGAAAGAATTGCCGACGAACAGGAGGCTTCCAGCCACGAGGCTTCAATAGGTGAGCTATCACCTAAAAAAAAGATCACCACAGAAGCAGCTTTAAAAAATCATGAGCAGATATCAATGATTTTTTTATTACTAGCCTAAGGTGGAAATTTATGTACCTTTTTGGGCACACTATTGATCGACATTTGGCGATCCAAAAGCTTTCTTGCTGCAGTCGCATTTTCCGGAGTCCCATAGCTAACCCTTCTGCCTTCATTTTCAAATTGATCTATCGACAGCTGTCTAACCATTCCACCTAATGCCCCACCAGTCTCTGCAGCTACTACCACCTGCATATCCAATATATCAGATATGTGTGCACTCAATATAGGAAATAGGGATGAACTGAGAAAAGAGTACTGACAGCTCGGTGATGCAAGCGTATGCCAGCTGGAGCAGAAATTGTTCCAACATCAGGTTCTGGCTTTATTAAGGTGGATATTTTCCACTAGGACAGTATAGCCTCTGCTCACGATCTATCGGCAATCAATTCTCGTTGACTGGCCGTGCGCTTTTGTCAGCGGCAAGGGTTTTAGCAATGGCCTCAGCTTCTGACGCCTCAACTAAGTATTCAACCCCTTTGCTCAGTCTCCTGCATATTAACATGATACACTTGATTTCAATCTTATATGCACCCTTCAACTAGTACAAGTCAATTCGAGATGGTAAAATGGGCAGGTTGGGTCTTAGGTCACACCAGGTTCCAAGTGAAACTGGTCGTTTTAGGATAAGTCAAAGCAGGGAATTTTGACCATAAACAATTTATTTCTATTCTTTAAAAAAACTGCAAATTCATGAACACTTCACTGTGTTCATTAAAAATATGAACTCCATTATGTAAATACTCCGTAAAATAAAAAATATTTGAGAGGTTGCATGCATTAAAGATAGACAGTGACGCCCTTTCACCTGGTGTAACCGTTCCCTTTTGGGTATAGAACTATATTTGGCCTAGTTGAGGATGCAACAACCCATGACCATTTATAAGTAATGTTTTTTTTTTAATTATTTATTTTTTAGCTCGAAATTGCGAACTAACAGTTAATCAGGAATTGAATTTCTAAAACTACCTTGAGCCTGGGAGCATAGCATTATCGGTGCTGACATCCGCATACATGTCACCATTTGCTGGTGGAGCAACAGGATCCCCCAGTACAACCGCACCATCAGCATCTGCTTCAGAATTCGCCTGCCTTGTTCTGTCATCACCGAATCCATACCGTCCAGGTAACCTCCCCACCTGTGAATTGGAGGATGCAGCTGCAGCTGCTGCATGTGATGCTGCTGATGTCATTTCAGCCGCGGCCAGGTCTTCGGCAACTAAAAGATCATCTAACAATACACCTGTAACGAAAAAAAAACTGAAATAAGCCACCGCATATGAGATAAGAATTGAGTAATTACTGCTTTCTGAAGATAATATACAGAACAAGGTGCTTAAGTCAGAAGATCTGAAAATTTAGTTATCTGATTATAATAGGTACGGGAATGTACAACGTTGTATCAGGTCTTACCTCCACGCAAACCACCATAGATGAATATTAGATCACCTATAGCAGCAGCTGCATGCCTACAACGCCTTGTCAATTCAACAGCAGCATCTCCACCAGCAGCATCAGCACTGTATCTACCTGTCCGTGGAGAGGTCACAACAGATTTCGTATCGCACCACACTCCGGCTGCTGTATCAAGAACTATACATGGGAAAAGTATAAAAAAAGTAGTGAGAAACATGTGAGATCACAGAAGCAGAGAAAAAAACTGGACCACGGTGACATACACCTTCAACATTCTTTTCTTAATAAACCAACTCAAATAAACTATTATATTTATGCCATTATTAAACAGGAAGAAGATATATTTATGGACCACCATTTAAAACTGGTAGTAAATCTTCAGCCAATTGTCCTTCACTCATCAGCATTTAGCAAAAAGCCTTTCAGGGATATGAACAACTATTACGTAATATGGTACCAAAGTAAAGGTCAGTGATATGGAACTGTTTCCCAATCGGGTTCCGGAAAGAAGAGCATGTAGTGGAGAGGCATCAATTATAGTTGTTAGTATCATTACTTTTCATCATGTCTCCCTTATGTCAATTTAGTTTGTTCCATTTCATTCCTTAAACTATGAGCCTATATTGTATAATACTTGCACAGTTGCACATGCTACTTGTTAGTAGCGTTACCAACTTCGCTAAAATCCATTACCAACTTCACTTTGCTTAGAATTTATAGCTTGATCAAGTATCATAAGCCAACAATATTCCGTATAGGTCTAGTAATTTATGTTCTACTTCATGCCCTTCCACACTTTGTTGCGGTTGCCATGAACGACCTCCTATTGTTTAAAAAGCCACTATGTAACATACTAACATCAACAATATGACATATATGATATAATGAACTGGTAATTCAGGATCAACATATTTGCTTTATCAGATTATTGCAAACACATGGGGTCAAAGGTACACCAGATCCATACCTGCCACACTCGATGAGTCCTCCACCATGCGTCCACCTCCAAGTGCTCCACCAGATACATGGAGCCTAGCATTGACGAAGACCTAAAACAACAAATAAACACCATTAAATACTCTTGCATGCCTCTGTGTTGAAGTGTGTGCTTGAGACGTTGCAATTCACTAGTGCTCTGAAAAGAACGAACCGCTGCATGTTGATATCGAGGAGATGGTGAAACCCCAGGAGCAATTGCCCATTCCCATCGACCATCTCTGTGCTTTGCAAGTCCATAAGCACTTGCCAGAGGCTGCAGACGTGAATATATAACTAAAGTCAGATATGTATCATGTTTATGGGTACAGATAGGATCCTTATGAATCCAAACAACATTTCTCATTTCATAGGGGGTTGCAGGGTCCAGGATGTTTTTTTATTTTCTTAATGTAAAGAGCATTTCGAGTACAAGATCAATGAACTAAAAAATTAGACCATACATCGGTCCCAACCTGCCAACCATAAACGTGATACCTATAATAATCAATTAACATGCTTATCATTTCAAAGGATTACGAGTTTATTATAGCAAATATATTGGTAGTAGCAATTACACAAACCTACTTAACAAGTGAGACAAGAAAATACCCGGTACAATGAATCTAATGAACTTGTTTATCTATTATATGGTATTGGATGGGGTTTTCTGTCATATTAAACTTTCAAGTGTTTCTACACCAATGGTATGTTATGTTAAATTTGTTTAAGATGAATGCTTTAAGGTTGGGAAAACTGTAACTATAATTTGTAACTAACACATTAGATAACTTAAGCACTAACAGGACACGGGGTTTCAGAAATCATTAAAGCCTCAATAATCAAAAGACCTAATCAAAACATATTACTCACCACACTATTCGCATCACGCCCTCCACAAAGCAAAAGAAGACCATCTGAACGTGCACTTGCAGTAGCATACCTACATCAAAGTAGAGGAATCAAACAAGGGATTGGCAAACATCAGGGGAAACATCGAGAGCCCAGAAGTATAATTGATATATAGTAAAGTTATGGCCAAATAATTCTTATCACAACCATAAGCCATCTAATGACTCTGTTCACATGAAACCAAGCATCTTGATTACTTAAGATGTAACCAAGGCAAGAACTTTAATGAGACACAAACCACCATAAGAGATCACAGCCATTCCTAAGTATATATCTCGACACATGAATCTAAGTTAAGGCATTGCTAGATGTCAAGATTATGACTACTTGTATCTGATGGAAAACTGCAACACTGTTGATTCAGATCATCGTTGAAGGTTTAGAATTCACCAATTTACATCGCCCTTCTTTTTGATGATCTGATGACCTTTTATAAATTGCTAACTAGAATATTTAGTAGATCAAAGTATGATCTCTTTGGCAACAGGGAAAGATCTAGGATAATCAAAAATTATTCAACGTATCAATAGAATAATTACCTAGGACTTCATAGTAACAGAAACAACATACGGGGGACGACACATTAATTTTTCTAGAAGGGATGCTAACCATGGTTTCAGACATTTTGGCCAACTAATCAACGGGGCTTCCGCCCATCGCCACACAGACTCAAACCCGGGTAAAGCCCTCCCCTTCGGGAAAGTTGGTGTGGCCACTCCCAGTTTTTTTTGCAACAAGCATGGTTTGGGACCTCTCACATTTTAGTGATGATAGTCAAGCTCTTGACTGAACATATTGGAATATAAAAGGCTTCCGACCAAGCATTTAAAATTTTTTAAAAACTTCACCAATTTATCAACAAGATCTCATATTACATCCCTGTGCAACATTTATCACTTTTGTAAGCAGTCAATGCAAGCTTTATCTAATAAGTGGCAGCCTTGGACTTCCCAAACTGATATTTAATATGTAATGGGTCTCATATGACGTGCATGTACAACAATTTTCGCTTTTGTAACAGAGAGACAAACTTTAGAAGATAAATGAGCCTTGAATTCGCAAACTAAGATATGTGCTTGGGGAGAATAAATAAGATGCAGACCTTATTTACCATAAGTTACAAAGGTAAATTAACATTTTTCCCCTGCGTGCAAATTACATGTGACGATGCCATATAATGATACGGAATGCAGAAAGGGAAACTAAACCTATTAGATTTTTTAGAGATAGGGTAACTCTGTATTTAGAGGCATACTGCATATAGAATAGGCATAGCAATTACTTCAGGACGGCGCTACAAATAAACCTTGGATTTAATGCGAGTTTATGAATAAATACTTCAAGCACGCACACAAATATTCCAATCATGGCCAAACACAGGTGTATAAAACATTTATTATATCCATAATGTTATGAACTATGGTGTCTACCCAGATAAAACAAACAGCAAAAGTATTACTATCTACCCAGATAAAACAAACAGCAAAAGTATTACTAGACAACCCTACTTGAAGAATAGGAAAATAAAACAATATATGTGAAAATAAATTAGTGGGCATACATGCATGGTGGTGGACCCTCTCCTTCTGGTTCTAATTTCCGCCATTCATATGGTTTTGCAGCTGTATCCAATGCCCATACATCAGCAAGAGGCCGTTTTCCTGTTTACAAAGGGTATGCATCAAGTCCAAAAGAAGAACACAAAAACATCCACTATCAGTGATGCAGTAAACCCAAAGAGACTAACCATCATTTCCACCAATTGCCATAAGATATCTTTGCCCCACCAGAGCCATGACATGCCCATATCGTGGACCAGGCCCAGGTCCTTGAACCACCACTCTACAAAAGACGCCAACATATTATTAACCAACTTGCAAAACTGCATCTGCAGATATGACCAAGTAAAAGAAAAAGAAATATTGCAAATTCAAACCTATGCCATCGAGGCCGTGGTTGTGTTAGGTCAAGAACATGGAGATCCTCAGCAGAGAGACCAGCTGGACCAATTCCACCCTGTGATTGATAAATAAACAGATTTAGTCAAAAAAACAAAGTAAACAAACTAGCAGAAACAGAGGAAGACAGTGAAGTTGTATAAAGCAGCTACAAGCAGACGAGGTAACGAAATGCCAAATTATCACACCTGTATAACCACCATTGTACCCACAGCTGTTGCCACGTGAGCTGCCCTTGGTGTAGGCGGTTCTCCAAAGGGAGTTATTCTGCAAAATTCCTAGGTTACTAAATAGATGGTAGAAAAAATAGCACTCAAGTGGGCGTGAACACTACATAATAAACTAAAAAAACTTTCCAAAAATTGATATGAAAGACACTAACCTAGACCATTTATTTGTCAATACATCATAACAGTGCACGTCAGCAGTCGCACCTGATAGACCTGTAATATGGAATATGGAAACAGCCTTTAAGGAAGTGATCAAATCACCGAAAGAATGTTCAATTAGGAATCAGAAGTAGAAACTTGTCTGACATTTCCTATTAAACATGGGTAGTTAACTAGCCAGCTAAAAGCAAATTCATAGATGAGAAACCAAACAATATCAAAAATCAGAAGTAGCTTGCAGTATATATACACACAGTGAATACATTTGCAAATTGTGCAATACAAATCTAATCAATCTAATTCAACTTTGCCATTAACCAAAATCAACCACATTCAAATCTTTCGCACTAAAAACTACATACTAAAACTGTTCTAAATTTCGTTACTTTTGTACTAAATAGTAAATACGGTTAGTAGCATAGCAAAACAATACAAGTCCTAAGAATAAAAACTTCTAATTTACTTCAACTAACTAAAACTAGATATTCAATGACCTGACTCTATTGATTCAGTCACAAAAAAGAAAGTCGAATCCTGGATCCTAAACTAAACTAAACCAAACTTCCCAGTTCAAAACGTATGCACCCTACAAACCTTCTACATATCTAATATGTCAGCACAATCACACAAAAACCCAATCAATAGACAATAAAATCTAGCAGTTTAGTTAGAGAGCAAGAAACATACAAATCAAGGGCCAAATTTTAACTTTTAGCACTAAAACTACATACTAAAAATGTTCTACATTTTTCGTTACTTCAATACTTAATACAGAGAGTAATATATAGCATGCAATTTAGAGGCCTCCTACTTCAATCAACTAAAACTAACAAAATCAATGACCTGAATACAACTATATTGATTCAGTCAGAAAACAGAAACTCGAATCCTCGAACCTAGATTAAACCGACCTTGAATTTCCAATTCAAAAGCCATGGACTCAGCAAACCTTCTACAAATCTAATACTCCGTAACACAACTTTGTTACTAACTAAAACTAATATAATCAATAGCCTTAACTTATTGGTCCAATCAGAAAACGGAAACTCAAATCCTAAACTAAATCTAATAGCACAATCAATAATTAACATTTCTACTCAAACAAAACAGAGCCAAAAACATACGAATCCCGGCACCACCAGCCGAAGTCGGTGTCCCAGCATTAGCCGAATTCCCTTCCAAAGCCGTCGCACCCCCAAACAAAATCAATCTCGGCCCCATATAACTCGCACTCCCTTCCTCCCCAACCGCCGCCACACTCGTCAACGTATGTCCACATCTCGGCCCCGGTCCATCCTCCTTCTTCTCCAATATCGCATTCACCACCGAATAATTCGGCGCGTGCCTCGGCCCTACTCCACCACCACTCACAACCTGCACACCTTCATCAACAACACCACCAACACTCTCCTCTGATTTCTCCTCCTTCACAACCCCCGGTCCATTAGTTTCGCCTTTTTCGACAGTGTCGAGTTCTGGTGGTGATGACGTCATCGATGAATCAACATCCATAGTATTGTAATAACCTAATTGGAGTGAATTAAAACTAGATCGGAGATTAGAGTAACATGAATTGTGTAAGTGGAAACCCTAATTGAAGTATTATTAGGTTATTGAATCTAGTGAAGATTCGATTTAGGAGTGTTTGGATTGTGGGTTTGAGTGTGTGTTTTTTAAGGTGAATTGAGTGTGTGTGAATTGTGTTTTGGTATGACGGAGTGTGTGAATGATCGCCGGCTGATTAATTGGATGGATGGATGATGAAATAAATGATTTTTTTGTTTTGGTTTTGAAATGGGATGGTTAAAAGAATGGGGTTGACGCGCATAAATATACTCTTTATCATGTCTTTTATGAACTTACCATTTTCTTCTTTTCAAAATTAGTAAAAAAGTTTGTTCAAAAAAAAAATTAGTAAAAAAGTTTCAAATAGTCAAAAATAAAAATATTTCACCATTTAAAATTACCAACTTGGTCTATTGGTAGTGTTAGGGGGACTCGCTGGAATAGTTCCGGTAAATTCGAGGCTAGACATTGCTCTACATGATACTTATTATGTGGTTGCACATTTTTATTATGTACTTTCTATAGGAGTCGTTTTTGCTTTATTTGCAAGTTTTCACTATTGGGTAGGTAAAAGCTTGAAAGTGGGGGAGTTCTTCTACTTAATGTTCAGAGAAAGACTTCCCTTATGGCATAGCTCAGTCATTCAATCATGGGAGGGTCACAGTATTCTTCTCCTAAGTGCAGGTGTAGCTCCCAGGGTGTTCATTTAAGTTCTCATACATCCCGCTACGGTTTGTCTTGGTAAACAATTATTTCTCTTTCGTAGAGGGGAACGCGACAATCAGAGAAGTGATAAGGGTAATGTTACAATAAATGAGGATAGGTGTTGAAAGAGGACTTAATCTCCTTATTGAGAGAGTGCTAAAAGTCAACTCGTGGCGGTCCTCGAATTATCGAGGGCTCGAGTCCCCCCGTCGTTCCCAATCTCCCGTCGGGTCAAGTTCTATCATTTGTTGGAGAATCTTCACCTTGGCCTCGAACAGGTCTTCGGCGTTGATTCGCGCTAGATATATATGTCTAGGCACGAAGGCGTGGTTTGGCCCGACAAAAGTCAGCGCTTGATAGAGAGGACCGAATCCCCTTATTAGTAAAGGGGGCTAGGGACGTTCGCGGAGTCCGTTCCTCCCGTACCATCGAAAGGTAGTTCTTGGGCGGATCCCGCTCCTAAACATAAGGGATAGGGGTCCTGGGGCCGCACCTACCATATCAAAAGGGTGTTAGCAATGGAATGTTCTCACCTTGTCCCTGACATTGTTCTCTGACGATGTCTCCTGGGCGAAAAGGCCCAGTTGAACGCTCGAGTATAGATTCCCTATGCTCATCGGTCGGGGTTGGCCGGCCCGTAAATCTGGATCCATCCATAGACCTGACGTGATATCGTTTGTCCAAAAAGAAAAAAGTAGGTTTTTAGTAGTAGTTCATGAGACCTCGAATTCCCAAGTTTCAGCTTGCATTATGCCAACAATTTCAAAAATAAATTACTTTTTACTATGTGGTCCACAAAGTAGTCAAAAAATGGGTTTTTATTTGGGACTCTATCATTTTTGTGACAAGTATCTCGAAGGTAGATTTATGTTTTTTTTGCACTTGAAGTGACTTTTGCGACCATAGTGTCTTTTTTGTGACCGTTTCGTCTTTTCCGAAAAAACAAAAAATTATGGCATTGACATTTTAGGTTTAGGAGATATTTTTGAAAAAAGCTTCTTATCTAAATTTATTTTGGATTTCTTTGTAAATGTTTTAGTTGTATAATTGTATGAATAATATACTAATATACTACATCGCAATCATCAATCAAGTTTACAAAAGCTCAGCTGAATTGGAACATCAAAATAGGTAAAAGGGTGGAATGCTAGTAATATTGCATAAAGGAGTGTTTGGGATTAGCAGATTTTTTTAATTTGGTAAGGTTGTATGGGTGCAAATGGCTTATAATTTGATCAGATAACTTCAATGCTTTGACAATTGGCTTCTCTTGTGGGTTTGTTAAGGCAACAGTTGAAGTTCAATTATCCTAATATGAAGTTGTTTGGTCATAAGGAAGTTTCCTGTACTAAATAGTTTGGTTCTCTTTATAGCCTAGTTGACTATATAAGCTATGCAGAAGATGTTTTTCATGATGATTTATGCACATAATAAGTAAGGATTTTATCCTTTATCTTATGTTTTAAGCTCATTTCATTAAGATGTCCTTGTATCTTGATCACTTTTAATCAAAGTGGTAGTGTGGTGATTGGTCAAGTTAGACTGGCATTGGGAGGAGTCTTTTTTGACTACTCAATAGTGTTGATGTTTGATTGTTTGTGTTTCATACAGGTAGGTTTCTTTGATGAAGAGGGTAAATAAGCTTGGTTGTGGTGGTGCAAGTTGATAGGAATAAAGAGTAATGAAAAATGAGACTTCTTGGTTTTATCATTGCATTACTAGGAGGTTAGTATGGTTTCTCATTGAAGGTGTGTGTTCCCTGCTGATGATGTTTGGCCCTCTTTATCCTTGTTCTATATGTAGTGAGGATGTGACTGTTATATCTAGTTCAGGGGTGAATGGTTAGGAAATGTAGTCAGCTGGGTAAAGCCCCTGTTTGGAGAGTCAAGGACTTATAGCCTTCATGATGAGGCTTGGTAAGGGATACCATAGGTCATTGTGAATGATGGTTGAATGATTTATGGATTCTTTTATCCAGGAAATGTAGTCATGAGGTTATGGTAGGTGAAAATGGTGAACATTGGTAGTTTGGTGATGAATAGGTCTGCGTCAGAGTTAGTAAGTTTTGTATGCTTCATCAGATGTATGTTTTAAAAAGGCTTGTCAGAGTTCTTTTTCTATTGTATCAAATATGTAGTATGTCTGGTAGTCAGTATAGTTTTGTTTAGCAGTATTGAATCATGGTTTTGGGTATGTCCAAAAGCCATTTTATTTTTATGATTTGTAATCCTTGTTGATTAATATATGTTTACCTTTTTACCAAAAAAAATCACCAATCAAGTTTTTTTCTACATGAAAGTTTCTTCCAAAATTATCACCACAAACCACCATTGAACCTTAAATGTAACCTTGCTACTATTATATGACATATGTATTGTATGTATTTGTATTTTCCTTGTATCCTTATTCCAAGCCCATATGCCTCATGGCTACTGTATAGATTTGTAGGGCGACACTTCATGTAACGTATTATATATTGGTGTTGAATATCAGTTCACATTGAAGGGGAAATATACCTACTTTCATGGTACTAGAGACTTCTCTATATCCTAAACCAGCCGCCCTCCTAATTTCTCTCCTCCCCCAACTCGCATGCAAATCGACAAAGGACGGTGATTTTTCTATGGTAATCTTTTTCGTATTCATGCAAGTTCATCATGATTTTGTTTGTCGAGAGAAATTTTGGTGAAGGATATTCACTTCTCAAGTGACAACCACCTTATTTATAATACTCTCAAGTATCAACAACCACCATTCCTACATATTTATTTATGAGATTGCTTGCTCTCAAGTAAATTGAATTAAACGATATGAAAACCTAGTTGACACTAGGATTTTTATTTTATTAAATGATCTTGTCTGCCTGCCTGCCTATTGAAACAACAATGTTGTGTTGTTTTGGTTTCTAGTTAACCCATCATCAATATCTGATGTAATTTGAATATGCTGAAATAGTACTATTTTAGGAAAGAAATGGAGTTGCTACATGTTTTTTGAAAAGGTAAATCAATAGATAACTAAAAGGGAGGTGAATATTTTAAGCTTTTGTTTTGCTTTTAATTTATTCATAAGGCAGCTAGAAACAACAAATGAGATAGAAAATTTTCAAAAAATTTAATGGATACTACATAAGACCGAATTAAGTGTATGCTGGTAACATTAAGCAGCATCTTGAAGAAGAAGGTGGAAGAGTAGGCAATATGCATTTAAGTCTAGGTCAAATGGTCAAGTTTATTGTTTTCATTGGGCCAATAGTTAGTGATATTTTGAAAATAGTAAATCACGCCGAATCAAAATCCAAAAATCCGACCCGAAAAACGCAACTTGAAACCGAATTTGTTAATAGCTCTAGAAAATACAGTGCATACCATGCTTCAGATTACTGGATCTTCCGTTTAATATTTTTCAAAACAGGTATCTATCCAAAAACTAAAGAAGTTAATAGCATTGTCTTGGCTTTGTGATCTCATAGAAATTTTATCACATTTATAAAGTTTATTATGCATGCATGCATGGCTATGTGTAAAATCTGTATTAGCATAACATTTTGGTTAATCACATTGTTAGTTAATGTAGAATATACTGTATTATTTGTTTTACTTACTTCATAACTTTTGTTTTAATATGAATAAAAGGTTTATAAAATCACAGACCTATCTAGCTAACCTATCAATTCTTTTCATCATATATCATCAAATCTCTTCTTCTGATCCTTCATTTCAATTCACACAAGTTATTTTTCTACACAAAAATCTTCCCTAATGTGGTTTTCCTCAAATCTCTCAGTGAATCTTATCATACCATTGATTGAATGTAGCCAACCACCATCTGCTTTTCATTAATGGATACATTTCAATTGATCATAGTGGTTGGTGTGCTAGTGTTTGTGTTTGTTTGTTCACTTGGTTACCTTACATCAAATATTAGTGTAGCAAACCTAGCTATAACCAAAGATATTATATGCTGTAGAATTTTAATAGTCTTTGTATGTTCACATTATATCCAAACATAATAATGTCGTTATCCTTTAAACAAAGAGAACGTCAATAGTAAATAGTTCACACAAGACCCAGTAACAAGTTTATAAACACGGGGAATACTAATTAGAATTGAGAGCTAAACCGAGTCTAGACATGGTTTAGTTAAGCCTACCAAAACGATAACAATCTGTAATAAGATCTGTAAGAGTTATCGTTTCAGTAGGGTAGTCACCAATGCTTGTATGTGGCAGGCTCAATACAATCTACATCAGTTTTAACGTGAGAGCATTGAAGAGATGAGTAAAACATTATGGGTACGCAGTCCGAAGATTGGCAGTATACAACAATACAAGGTCAAGATCCACCTTAACATAATAATGACAAGGCAAATTGTGAAGCATATTACATAAGTAAACTTGCATGCAAATCGACAAAGGACTGTGACTTTTCTGTGGTATTCTTTTTCGTATTCATGTAAGTTCATCATGATTTTGTTTGTCGAAAGAGATTTTGGTGAAGGATATTCACTTCTCAAGTGACAACCACCTTATTTATAATACTCTCAAGTCTCAACAACCACCATTCCCACACATTTATTTATGAGATTACTTGCTCTCAGGTAAATTGAATTAAATGATATGAAATCCTAATTGACAGTAGGATTTTTATTTTGTTAAATTATCTTGTCTGCCTGCCTGCTTGCCTATTGAAACAACAACGTTGTGTTGTTTTGGTTTCTAGTTTAATCCATCATCAATATCTGATGTAATTTGAATAGGCTGAAATATTTCTATGAAATAGAGTTACTGCACATTTTTTAAAAAGGTAAATCAACAGATAACTAAAAGGGAGGTGAATATTTTAAGCTTTTGTTTTGTTTTAATTTATTTAGAAGGCAGATAGAAACAAAAAAAAGAGATAGAAAATTTTCAAAAAATTTAATGGATACTACACAAGACTAAATTAAGTGTTTGCGGGTAACATTAAGCGGCATCTTGAAGAAGAATGTGAAAGAGTAGGCAATAGGCATTTAAGTATATGTCAAATGGTCAAGTTTATTGTTTTCACTAGACTAGTAGTGATATTTTGAAAAGAATAAATCACGCCGAATCTAAATCCAAAATTCTGACCCAAAAAACGCAACCCGAAACCGAATTTGTTAATAGCTCTACAAAATACAGTGCATACCATGCTCCGGATTCCTGGATCCGCACTCTAATATTTTTCAAAACAAATATCTATCCAAAAACTAAAGAAGTTAATAGCATTGTCTTGGCTTTGTGATTTCCTATAAATTTGATCACATTGATAAAGTTTATTATACATGCATGCATGACTATGTGTAAAATCTGTATTGGCATAACATTTTAGTTAATCACATTTTTAGTTAATGTAGAATATATTGTATTATTTGGTTTACTTACTTCATAACTTTTGTTTTAATATGAATAAAAGGGTTACAAAATCATAGACCTATCTGGCTAACCTATTAATTCTTTTTAGCGTATATCATCACATCTCTTCTAATCCTTCACTTCAATTTGCACAAATTATTTTTTTACACGTAAAATCTTCCCTAATTTGGTTTTTCTCAAATCTCTCAGTGAATCTTATCATACCATTGATTGAATGTGCCCACCCACCTTATGCTTTTCATTAATATCCAACCTTTAAACTAATCATAGTGGTTGGTGTGCTAGTGTTTGTGTTTGTTTGTTCACTTGGATACCTTTCAACAAATATTAGTTTAGAGAACCTAGCTATAACCAAGAATGTTATATGCTATAGAATTTGAATAGTTTTTGTATGTTCACATTATATCCAAACATAATAATTTGGTTATCCTTTAAACCGAGAGAACATTTGTAGTAATTATTTCACACAAGACCCCAGTAACAAGTCTATAAACATGGGGAATACTAACTAGAATTTAGAGCTAAACTGAGTCTAGACATGGTCTGACTGAGCCTACCAAAATGATAACCATGTGTAATAAGATTTGTAAGAGTCATCGTTTCAGTAGGATAGTCACCAATGCTTGTATGTGGCATGCTCAATACAATATGCGTTACCACCAGTTTCAACGTGAGAGCATTTAGGAGATGAGTAAAACACTATAGGTACGCAGTCTGGAGATTGGAAGTATACAACAATACAAGGTCAAGATCCACCTTAACATAGTAATGTAAAGGAAAATTGCGAAGCACATTGCATAAGTAAACTTGCATGCAAATCGACAAAGGACGGTGATTTTTCTATGGTATTCTTTGTCGTATTCTTGCAAGTTCATCATTATTTTGTTCGTCGAGAGAGATTTTGGTAAAGGATATTCACTTATCAAGTGACAACCACATTGTTTATAATACTCTCAAGTCTAAACAGCCATCATTCCTACACATTTATTTTGAGATTACTTGCTCTCAAGTAAATTGAATTAGATGAGATGAAATCCTTGTTGACAATAGGAATTTTATTTTGTGAAATGATCTTGACTACTCGCCTGCCTATTGAAACAACAATGTTGTCATGTTTTGGTTCTACTTTAACCCATCATCAATATCTAATGTAATTTGAATAGGCTGAAATATTTCTATTTAAGGAAAGAAATTGAGTTAATGCACATTTTTTGAAAAGGTAAATAAACATATAATTAAAGGGGAGGTTTATATTTTAAGCTTTTTTTTGCTTTTAATTTATTCAAAAGGCCGATAGAAACAACAAAGAAGATAGAAAATTTTCATAAAATTTAATAGATACTACACAAGACTGAATTAAGTGTATGTTGGTAACATTCAGCGGCATCTTAAGGAAGATGATGGAAGAGTAGGCAATAGGCATTTAAGTCTAGGTCAAATGGTCAAGTTTATTGTTTTCACTGGCCAATAGTTAGTGATATTTTGAAAAGAGTAAATCACGCCGAATCTAAATCTAAAAAATCCGACCCGAAAAACGCAATCAGAAACCGAATTTGTTAATATCTCTACAAAATACAGAGCATACCATGCTCCGGCAGGATCCGCCATCTAATATTTTTCAAAACAGATATCTATCCAAAAACAAAAGTATTTAATAGCATTGTCTTGGCTTCGTGATTTCTTAGAAATTTGATCACGATTATAAAGTTTATTATGCATACATGCATGGCTATGTGTAAAATCTGTATTGGCATAATATTTTGGTTAATCACATTGTTAGTTAATGTAGAATATATTGTATTATTTGTTTTACTTATTTCATAACTTTTATTTTAATATGAATAAAAGGTTTATAAAATCACAGACCTATCAAGCTAACATATTAATTCTTTTTCATCATATATCATCACATCTCTTCAGATCCTTCACTTCAGTTCACACAAGTTATTTTTCTACACGCAAAATCTTTCCTAATTTGGCTTTTCTCAAATCTCTCAATGAATCTTATCATACCGTTGATAGAATGTGGCCAACCAACATATGCTTTTAATTAATGGATACCTTTCAACTAATCATAGTGGTTGGTGTGCTAGTGTTTGTGTTTGTTTGTTAACTTGGATACCTTTCATCAAATATAAGTGTAAAGAACTAGCTATAACCAAGAATTGAATTATATGAGATGAATTACTAATTACAGTAGTATTTTTATTTTGTAAAATGATCTTGTCTTCTTGTCTGCCTATTAAAACAACAATGTTATCTTGTTTTGGTTTCTACTTTAACCCATCATTAATATCTGATGTAATTTGAATAGAATAAAATATTTTTATTTGAGGAAAGAAATGGAGTTATTGTACATTTTTTGAAAAGGTAAATTACCTAGATAATTAAAGGGGAGGTGTATATTTTAATCTTTTGTTTTGCTTTTAATTTGCTTAGAAGGCAGATAGAAACAACAAAGGAGACAACAAAATTTCAGAAAATTTAATGGATACTACACAAGATTAGATTAAGTGTATGCCGATAACATCTAGTGGCATCTTGAAGAAGAAGGTGGAAGAGTAGGCAATTGACATTTAAGTCTAGGTCAAATGGTCAAGTTTGTTGTTTTCAATGAGCCAATAGTTAATGATATTTTGATAAGAGTGAATCACGTGGAATCCTAATCCAAAAACTCCGACCCAAAAAACACATCCCAAAACTGAATTTGTTAATAGCTCTACAAAATACTATGCATACCATGTTCTGGATTCCTAGATCCGTCGCCGTCTAATATTTTTCAAAAGAGATATCTATTCAAAAAATAAAGAAGTTAATAGCATTGTCTTGGCTTCATGATTTCCTAAAAATTTGATCACATTTATAAAGTGTATTATGCATGCATGGCTATGTGTAAAATCTTTATTGACATAACCTTTTGGTTAATAACATTGTTAGTTAATGTAGAATATAGTGTATTATTTGTTTTACTTATTTCATAACTTTTATTTTAATATGAATAAAAGGTTTATAAAATCACAGACCTATCAAGCTAACCTATTCATTCTTTTCATCATATATCATCACATCTCTTTTGATCCTTCTCTTCAATTCACACAAGTTATTTTTATACACGTAAAATCTTTCCTATTTTGGCTTTCCTCAAATTTCTTAGTGGAACTTATCATACCATTGACTGATTGTGACCAACCGCCATATGCTTTTCATTAATGGATACCTTTCAACTGATCATAGTGGTTGGTGTGCTAGTGTTTGTGTTTGTTTGTTCACTTGGATATCTTTCAATAAATATTAATATAGAGAACCTAACTATAACCAAAAATATTATATGCTGTAGAATTTGAATAGTTTATGTATGTTTACATTATATCCAAACATAATAATGTTGTTATTCTTTAAATAGAGAGATTGTAAGTAGTAATTAGTTCACACAAGACCCAGTAACAAGTTTATAAACACGAGGAATACTAACTAGAATTGAGAGCTAAACTGAGCCTGGACATGGTTTGATTGAGCCTACCAAAACGATAACCATGTGTAATAAGATCTGTAAGAGTTATCATTTCAGTAGGATAGTCACCCATGCTTGTATGTAGCATGCTCAATACAATCTGCGTTACCGCAAGTTTCAACTTGAGAGCATTTAGGAGATGAGTAAAACACTATAGGTATGCAGTCCGGAGATTGGAAATATACAACAATACAAGGTCAAGATCCACCTTAACAGAATAATGGCAAGGCATATTTCGAAGCACATTGCATAAGTAATCTTGCCTGCAAATCGACAAAGGACGGTGATTTTTCTATGGTATTCTTTTTCATTTTAATGCAAGTTCGTCATGATTTTGTTTGTTGAGAGAGATTTTGGTGAAGGATATTCACTTCTCAAGTGACAACCACCTTATTTATAATACTCTTAAGTCTCAACAACCACCATTCTCACACATTTATTTATGATATTACTTACTCTCAAGTAAATTTAATTAAATGAGATGAAATCCTAGTTGACAGTAGGATTTTTATTTTGTGAAATAATCTTGACTACTTGCCTGCCTATTGAAACAAAAATGTTGTCTTGTTTTGGTTTCTTCTTTAACCCATCATCAATATATGATGTAATTTGAATAGACTAAAATATTTCTAAAGAAATGGAATTACTGCACATTTTTTGAAAAGGTAAATCAACATATAATTAAAGGGGAGGTGTATATTTTAAGCTTTTGTTTTGCTTTTAAATTGTTTAAAACGCCAAATAGAAACATCAAAGGAGGAAAATTTTCAAAAAATATAATGGATACTACACAAGACTAAATTAAGTGTATGCTCGTAACATTCAACGACATCTTAAGGAAAAAGGTGGAACAGTAGGCAATAGGCATTAAAGTCTAGGTCAAATAGTCAAGTTTATTGTTTTCACTAGGCCAATAGTTAGTGATATTTTGAAAAAAGTAAATCACGTCGAATCCAAATCCAAAAATCCGACCGGAAAACGCATCCCAAAACCGAATTTGTTAATAGCTCTACAAAATACAGTGCATATCATGCTCCGGATTCTTGGATCCGCTGTCTAATATTTTTCAAAACAAATATCTATCCAAAAACTAAATAAGTTAATAGCATTGACTTGGGTTCGTGATTTTCTAGAAATTTGATCATATTTCTAACGTTTATTATGCATGCATGGCTATGTTTAAAATCTGTATTGGCATAACATTTTGGTTAATCACACTGTTAGTTAATGTAGAATATACTGTCTTACTTGTTTTACTTACTTCATAACTTTTGTTTTAATATGAATAAAAGGTTTATAAAATCACAGATCTATCAAGATAACCTATTAATTCTTTTCATCATAATCATCACATCTCTTATGATCCTTCACTTCAATCCACACAAGTTATTTTTTTACACGTAAAATCTTTCCTAATTTAGCTTTTCTCAAGTCTCTTAGTGAATCTACTCATACCATTGATTGAATGAGGCCAACCACTACCTGTTTTTATTAATGGACACCTTTCAACTGATCATAGTGATTGGTGTGTTAGTGTTTGTGTTTGTTTGTTCACTTGGACACCTTTCAACAAATATTAGTGTAGAGAACCTAGCTATAATCAAGAATATTATATGCTGTAGAATTTTAACAGTTTTTGTATGTTCACATTATATCCAAACATAATAATGTCGTTACCCTTTAAACAGAGAGAACGTCAGTTGTAATTAATTCACACAAGACCCAGTAACAAGTCTATAAACACGGGGAATACTAACTAGAATTGAGAGCTAAACTGAGCGTAAACATGGTCTGATTGAGCCTATCAAAACGCTAAGTATGTGTAATAAGATCTGTAAGAGTTATCATTTTAGTAGGATAGTCACCAATGCTTATATGTGGCGTGCTCAATACAATCTGCGTTACCACCAATTTCAACATGAGAGCATCTAGGAGATGAGTAAAACACTATGTGTATGTAGTCCAAAGATTAGCAATATACAAAAATACAAGGTCAATATCCACCTTAATAGAATAATGGCAAGGAAAATTGTGAAGAACGTTGCATAAGTAAACTTGCATGCAAATCGACAAAGGATGGTGATTTTTCTGTGGTATTCCTATTTGTATTCATGCAAGTTCATCTTGATTTTGTTTGTTGAGAGAGATTTTGGTGAAGGATATTCACTTCTCAAGTGAACCTTATTTATAATACTCTAAAGTCTCAACAAACACCATTCCCACATATTTATTTATGATATTACTTGCTTTTGAGTAAATTGAATTAAATGAGAAGAAATCCTAGTTGGCAGTAGGATTTTTATTTTGTGAAATGATCTTGTCTGCTTGCCTGCCTATTAAAACACTGTTGTCTTGTTTGGTTTCTACTTTAACCCATCATCAATATTTGATGTAATCTTAATAGACTTAAATATTTTTGTTTGAGGAAAGAAATGGAGTTACTACATATTTTTTGAAAAGGTAAATCTACAAATAATTAAAGGAAAGGTGTATATTTTAAGCTTTTGTTTTGCTTTTAATTTGTTTAGAAGGCAGATAGAAACAACAAAGGAGATAGAAAATTTTCAAAAAATTTAATGGATACTACACAAGACTAAATTAAGTGTATGCTGGTAACATTCAGCGGCATCTTGAGGAAGAAGGTGGAAGAGTAGGCAATAGGCATTTAAGTCTAGGTCAAATGGTCAAGTTTATTGTTTTCACTGGGCCAATAGTTAGTGATATTTTGAAAAGAGTAAATCACGCCGAATCCAAATCCAAAAATCCGACCCGAAAAACGCAACCCGAAACCGAATTTGTTAATAGCTCTACAAAATACAGTGCATACCATGCTCCGGATTCCTGGATCCGCCATCTAATATTTTTCAAAACAGATATCTATCCAAAAACTAAAGAAGTTAATAGCATTGTCTTGGCTTCGTGATTTCCTAGAAATTTGATCACATTTATAAAGTTTATTATGCATGCATGGCTATGTGTAAAATCTGTATTGGCATAACATTTTGGTTAATCACATTGTTAGTTAATGTAGAATATATTGTATTATTTGTTTTACTTATTTCATAACTTTTATTTTAATATGAATAAAAGGTTTATAAAATCACAGACCTATCAAGCTAACATATTAATTCTTTTTCATCATATATCATCACATCTCTTCAGATCCTTCACTTCAGTTCACACAAGTTATTTTTCTACACGCAAAATCTTTCCTAATTTGGCTTTTCTCAAATCTCTCAATGAATCTTATCATACCGTTGATAGAATATGGCCAACCAACATATGCTTTTAATTAATGGATACCTTTCAACTAATCATAGTGGTTGGTGTGCTAGTGTTTGTGTTTGTTTGTTAACTTGGATACCTTTCATCAAATATAAGTGTAAAGAACTAGCTATAACCAAGAATTGAATTATATGAGATGAATTACTAGTTACAGTAGTATTTTTATTTTGTAAAATGATCTTGTCTTCTTGTCTGCCTATTAAAACAACAATGTTATCTTGTTTTGGTTTCTACTTTAACCCATCATTAATATCTGATGTAATTTGAATAGAATAAAATATTCTTATTTGAGGAAAGAAATGGAGTTATTGCACATTTTTTGAAAAGGTAAATTACCTAGATAATTAAAGGGGAGGTGTATATTTTAATCTTTTGTTTTGCTTTTAATTTGCTTAGAAGGCAGATAGAATCAACAAAGGAGACAACAAAATTTCAAAAAATTTAATGGATACTACACAAGATTAGATTAAGTGTATGCCGGTAACATCTAGTGGCATCTTGAAGAATAAGGTGGAAGAGTAGGCAATTGACATTTAAGTCTAGGTCAAATGGTCAAGTTTGTTGTTTTCAATGAGCCAATAGTTAGTGATATTTTGATAAGAGTGAATCACGTGGAATCCTAATCCAAAAACTCCAACCCAAAAAAACACATCCCGAAACTGAATTTGTTAATAGCTCTACAAAATACTATGCATACCATGTTCTGGATTCCTAGATCTGTCGCCGTCTAATATTTTTCAAAACAGATATCTATTCAAAAAATAAAGAAGTTAATAGCATTGTCTTGGCTTCATGATTTCCTAAAAATTTAATCACATTTATAAAGTTTATTATGCATGCATGGCTATGTGTAAAATCTTTATTGACATAACCTTTTGGTTAATAACATTGTTAGTTAATGTAGAATATACTGTATTATTTGTTTTACTTACTTCATAACTTTTGTTTTAATATGAATAAAAGGTTTATAAAATCACAGACCTATCAAGCTAACCTATTCATTATTTTCATCATATATCATCACATCTCTTTTGATCCTTCACTTCAATTCACACAAGTTATTTTTATACACGTAAAATCTTTCCTAATTTGGCTTTCCTCAAATTTCTTAGTGGAACTTATCATACCATTGACTGAGTGTGACCAACCGCCATATGCTTTTCATTAATGGATACCTTTCAACTGATCATAGTGGTTGGTGTGCTAGTGTTTGTGTTTGTTTGTTCACTTGGATATCTTTCAATAAATATTAATATAGAGAACCTAACTATAACCAAAAATATTATATGCTGTAGAATTTGAATAGTTTATGTATGTTTACATTATATCCAAACATAATAATGTTGTTATTCTTTAAATAGAGAGATTGTAAGTAGTAATTAGTTCACACAAGACCCAGTAACAAGTTTATAAACACGAGGAATACTAACTAGAATTGAGAGCTAAACTGAGCCTGGACATGGTTTGATTGAGCCTACCAAAACGATAACCATGTGTAATAAGATCTGTAAGAGTTATCATTTCAGTAGGATAGTCACCCATGCTTGTATGTAGCATGCTCAATACAATCTGCGTTACCGCAAGTTTCAACTTGAGAGCATTTAGGAGATGAATAAAACACTATAGGTATGCAGTCCGGAGATTGGAAATATACAACAATACAAGGTCAAGATCCACCTTAACAGAATAATGGCAAGGCATATTTCGAAGCACATTGCATAAGTAATCTTGCCTGCAAATCGACAAAGGACGGTGATTTTTCTATGGTATTCTTTTTCATTTTAATGCAAGTTCGTCATGATTTTGTTTGTTGAGAGAGATTTTGGTGAAGGATATTCACTTCTCAAGTGACAACCACCTTATTTATAATACTCTTAAGTCTCAACAACCACCATTCTCACACATTTATTTATGATATTACTTGCTCTCAAGTAAATTTAATTAAATGAGATGAAATCCTAGTTGACAGTAGGATTTTTATTTTGTGAAATAATCTTGACTACTTGCCTGCCTATTGAAACAAAAATGTTGTCTTGTTTTGGTTTCTTCTTTAACCCATCATCAATATATGATGTAATTTGAATAGACTAAAATATTTCTAAAGAAATGGAATTACTGCACATTTTTTGAAAAGGTAAATCAACATATAATTAAAGGGGAGGTGTATATTTTAAGCTTTTGTTTTGCTTTTAAATTGTTTAAAACGCCAAATAGAAACATCAAAGGAGGAAAATTTTCAAAAAATATAATGGATACTACACAAGACTAAATTAAGTGTATGCTCGTAACATTCAACGACATCTTAAGGAAAAAGGTGGAACAGTAGGCAATAGGCATTAAAGTCTAGGTCAAATAGTCAAGTTTATTGTTTTCACTAGGCCAATAGTTAGTGATATTTTGAAAAAAGTAAATCACGTCGAATCCAAATCCAAAAATCCGACCGGAAAACGCATCCCAAAACCGAATTTGTTAATAGCTCTACAAAATACAGTGCATATCATGCTCCGGATTCTTGGATCCGCTGTCTAATATTTTTCAAAACAAATATCTATCCAAAAACTAAATAAGTTAATAGCATTGACTTGGGTTCGTGATTTTCTAGAAATTTGATCATATTTCTAACGTTTATTATGCATGCATGGCTATGTTTAAAATCTGTATTGGCATAACATTTTGGTTAATCACACTGTTAGTTAATGTAGAATATACTGTCTTACTTGTTTTACTTACTTCATAACTTTTGTTTTAATATGAATAAAAGGTTTATAAAATCACAGATCTATCAAGATAACCTATTAATTCTTTTCATCATAATCATCACATCTCTTATGATCCTTCACTTCAATCCACACAAGTTATTTTTTTACACGTAAAATCTTTCCTAATTTAGCTTTTCTCAAGTCTCTTAGTGAATCTACTCATACCATTGATTGAATGAGGCCAACCACTACCTGTTTTTATTAATGGACACCTTTCAACTGATCATAGTGATTGGTGTGTTAGTGTTTGTGTTTGTTTGTTCACTTGGACACCTTTCAACAAATATTAGTGTAGAGAACCTAGCTATAATCAAGAATATTATATGCTGTAGAATTTTAACAGTTTTTGTATGTTCACATTATATCCAAACATAATAATGTCGTTACCCTTTAAACAGAGAGAACGTCAGTTGTAATTAATTCACACAAGACCCAGTAACAAGTCTATAAACACGGGGAATACTAACTAGAATTGAGAGCTAAACTGAGCGTAAACATGGTCTGATTGAGCCTATCAAAACGCTAAGTATGTGTAATAAGATCTGTAAGAGTTATCATTTTAGTAGGATAGTCACCAATGCTTATATGTGGCGTGCTCAATACAATCTGCGTTACCACCAATTTCAACATGAGAGCATCTAGGAGATGAGTAAAACACTATGTGTATGTAGTCCAAAGATTAGCAATATACAAAAATACAAGGTCAATATCCACCTTAATAGAATAATGGCAAGGAAAATTGTGAAGAACGTTGCATAAGTAAACTTGCATGCAAATCGACAAAGGATGGTGATTTTTCTGTGGTATTCCTATTTGTATTCATGCAAGTTCATCTTGATTTTGTTTGTCGAGAGAGATTTTGGTGAAGGATATTCACTTCTCAAGTGAACCTTATTTATAATACTCTAAAGTCTCAACAAACACCATTCCCACATATTTATTTATGATATTACTTGCTTTTGAGTAAATTGAATTAAATGAGAAGAAATCCTAGTTGGCAGTAGGATTTTTATTTTGTGAAATGATCTTGTCTGCTTGCTTGCCTATTAAAACACTGTTGTCTTGTTTGGTTTCTACTTTAACCCATCATCAATGAAAGGAAGGGGCGAGATTATCGCCACTTCCCCTATTTTTCTTTCAACAGTTCTTGTGTTTGTTGGGTTGTTGACCTAGCGCGACTTTTTGAGCTGGGAATCAGAGCTTAGAGCCCAAAAATAATAAAGTTACGGATCGGGGTATAAGCGAGCGTCTGAGGCGGGATTTTACAATATAGTGATATAAACTCAAAATCTATTATATAAAGTTAGGTATATAGCTTTGACCTTCATGGTTTTTTGTATGGTCTAGTTTATTTTGATCACATACGTTGTTCATAACCGTTTATTTTTCGTATGCCTTTGTGCTAAATGTGTTTTCGATCTTTTCTGGCTTAGGGCTGAATACCATGCTGTGGTGATTTGCTCATTGGGTGTTATGTTCGTATTTTTATCTCAACAAGGTATGGATACATTAAAATATCGGGAGCGGAACGGCGTGGGTCCTATACCCGCGATCGGTTGTGTATCATCCGGTGCGTGTGTGAGATAGTGGAACACGTGTACTAACTTTTATTTGCAATAGGGGAGTTGGGTTCAGACCTCCTACCGATGGGCTCGGCATTGTGTTGAGAAACTCAAGGGGCTGTTCGTCTGATGAAATAACATGCCCTTAGATGTAGTCTAAAGAGAGGTGACTTAGCCCGTGGATCGTGGATTGTTCAATCTTATCTCCTTCCATGGTGTGCGTTAGCGTGGAACGGTATCGGTATGTTTATAAATGTAAGGATTTTGACCGGGGTATTCTATGACTCCTTGCTCTGCTGTACAAATTTGTGCTTTCAATCTTGTCCCTGGCACCAATGGAGACTACAACCTTTTACGTTAGAAGAAGAATAATAAACTATATGTGAACCGTTTTACCGAATGTTGTTTGGTTGAATGCAACCAAGAGTCGATATCGCAGGTCTGAACCGTGATTATAAATTGAATTGAAGTGCCAAAATATTACCTACCATCTACAAATGACTATTGAAGAACCCATGTGTTCGACGTTGGACCACAACACATCTTACACTTCAACATAAACCAACCAAACCAAACACAACCAAAAATAATTTCCCTAACATAAACCACATCAATTATATCCAAAATACAAAACCATATACACAAAACCACTAATACCAACCATCACCAAAGCAGACAAAATATCGTCTGTAGGATCTTTTTAACATCATTAAACCTCTACTTAAAATATCAAATAACCATTATAACACACAAAGTCACATCATTCCACATTCCGTCCTCGTATCCATTTCACCTTAAAAAATTACAGTCCCCCACAACAAGTCACTCTAATATATCCATCCGTACACGAAGTTGGGGTGTTAATGGTGCTTGTTTTTAATGGACAATTACATGAAAGTGATTAAACATTAATGTGGGACATTCATGATGTGTCAGCTCAATACGGGTCAAAATTATGGTATGTCTGTCCATTCCTCGGATCTTGTATGAATAGTCCCATCCGGGGCTATCCAAATAATTGTCCGGCTAGTTGTATTTCTGTGATGCTTGCTGCGTTATTTTTGTGTTGGGTATCCATATTTCCCCTACCCAAGACGACTAAGTTGTTAGTTTTTGGTTCTTTCTTTTGGTTTATTAAATTCGCTTTTTGAGAAAATAGTCTACTATGACAAAAAAACGGACCTTCGGCTGTTGTTCTTATGGCAACTTGTGCAGGGTCCGCCATAAGTCACCAAGTTGTATTAGGTAAGTTGTGTTGTATTATTTAAGACATTCTTGATCGTAGTGGATGTGCTAAGTCATAGTGTTCTGGGGTCGTCTTGTTAAGCTTATTGTATACCCTGGCTGCCTTAATTTATAGTAGTCTACATGGGAGTTCTTCGAGAAAGTTTAGTTGTGTTTTGTGTTGAGTTTTGGCTGTTTTTCGATGTTGATTTGAGACTCCCCCCGTACCGGCCTTCTATGTATAAAATCAATGACTGGTGAGAGTACAGTGCTAGCCTTTATTTATAAGATGAATTAATTATATGGTCTGAGAATTTCGAATGTATTTTGATCATTGTTTTTGGTTTTCGTGCTCATTGTTTTTGACCACTAATTAAAATAAAATGTCGTTACCCTTTTTTTCCGTTTATTTTTTTTTTAAACAGAGTCGAGTGAGGTGACCAACGTGATTCGGGTGGTGGCAGTCGAAGAGAGGATGGTTTGAGAGGTTCGTCAGATTGTTAGTATGTTGTCAGTTGTTATTTAATTCATACAAGACCCTTGTAGTAGTTCGTAAGTATGTTTAAAGTTAGAGAGGAAAGTTAAGAAAAAGTAGTTAAAGTTAGGTTAGACTATGATGTAACACAAGTAAATAGTAACAATGTTCCATATTCCATTAAACCACGTGGGGGAAAAACTAATAATAGAAATTGAAGGAGAGAGATTAGAGAGAGGCCAAACACTGAGCGGTAGTGTAGTAAACATGTCTGATTGAGCCTATAAAAAGGCTAACTCTGTGTCAATAAGTTCTGTTAAGGAGTTATCATTTTAGTTTAGGTTATAGGATAGTCACCAATGCATGTATGGGGAGTAGACGTGCTCAATACAATCAGCCTAGTGAAGATGCGTAACCACCAGTTTCAACATTGAGAGCATCCATGAAGGAGAAGGAGTGAGGTTTAAAACACTATGTGTTATGTTAGTCCAAAGATTAGAAATTATACAAAAATACAAGCGTCATATCCACCTTTATAGAACTAATGGCAAGGAAATTTACGATAGCACGTCTGCATAAGTAAAACATTGCATGTGCAAATCGACATAAGGATGGGGATTTTTCTTGTGGTATTCCTATTTGTATTCTTGCAAGTTCACTTTGATTTTGGTTTTGTTAGAGGAGAGATCTTTGGTGTGTGATGGATATTTCATACTTCTCAAGGTGAAACCTATGTTATATAATACTCTCAAGTTCTCCACAAAACCCATTCCCCAAATCATTTATTTTGATATTACTTCTGCTTTTGACTAGTAAATTGAATTAAATGAGATGAAGAAAATCATCGTTGGCAGTCGGATTTTTATTTTGTTGAAATGATTTGTTGTTGCCTTGGCCTGATTAAAAAACAATGCGTATGTCTTGTTTGGTTTCATACTTTTTAGCCCTCAACATCAATTTTTGTTGTGTTAATCTTAATTAGACTTAACATATTTTTTGTTCTTTTGAGGGAAGAAATTGGGAGTGTAATAATATTTTTTGAAAAGGTAAATCTACAAATAATTAAAGGGAAGGTGTATATTTTAAGCTTTTGTTTTGCTTTTAATTTGTTTAAAAGGCGGATAGATACAGCAAAGGAGATAGAAAATTTTCAAAAAATTTAATGGATACTACAAAAGACTAAATTAAGTGTATGCTAGTAACATTCAGCGGCATCTTAAGGAAGAATGTGGAAGAGTATGCAATAGGCATTTAAGTCTAGGTCAAATGGTTAAGTTTATTGTTTTCACTGGGCCAATAGTTAGTGATATTTTGAAAATAGTAAATCACGCCGAATCCAAATCCAAAAATCCGACCCGAAAACAGTGTCCCAAAACCAAATTTGTTAATAGCTCTACAAAATACAATACATACCATGCTCTGGATTCCTGGATCCGTCATCTAATATTTTTCAAAACATATATCTATCCAAAAACAAAAGAAGTTAATAACATTGTATTAGCATTGTGATTTCCTAGAAATTTAATCACATTTATAAAGTTTATTATACATGCATGCATGGCTATGTGTAAAATTTGTATTGGCATAGCATTTTAGTTAATCACATTGTTAGTTAATGTAGAATATGTTGTATTATTTTTTTTACCTACTTCATAACTTTTGTTTTAATATGAATAAAAGGTTTATAAAATCACAGATCTATCAAGCTAACCTATTAATTATTTTCATCATATATCATCACATCTCTTTTGATCTTTCACTTCAATTCACACAAGATATTTTTTTACACGCAAAGTCTTTACTAATTTGGCTTTCCTCAAATCTATCAGTGAATCTTATCATACCATTGATAGAATGAGGCCAACCACCATTTGTTTTTATTAGGGGTGTGCACGGTTCGGTTTGGGTCGGTTTTTGGCTAAAACCGAAACCAAACAGAAATATTCGGTTTTTATAAAACCAAAAACCGAAACCGCTTGGTTTTTGGCGGTTCAGTTTTTTTGGTTTTTCGGTTTTTTCGATTCAGTTTTTTGGTTTTTTCGGTTTCAAACCGTTTATATTTGGTTGTGGCTAATTTATATTAATAAACTTGTTTTACGTAGAAAATTAGTTATTTTTTTCATATTTTTTTGTCAATATAAGCCTAATAATGTTACTCAAACTTCTATAATTATACACATATAAATGAGACACACACATGCAAATGAAAATACACATAGTATTATCATTGTCATATATGTAACGATATATTATCAAGTAAACACACGTACATGCCAAACACATATATAAACATTAAGATATATATATTAAATTTCACCCACAAAATAAATTTGAATTTAAAATTTTGATTTATTATTTATTTATTTATATTATATTAATTATATATTATTATAAAACTGGTTTGGTTCGGTTCGGTTTCTGGACGAAAACCAAAACCGAACCGAAATTTTTTGGTTTTTGGAAAAGTAAAAACCGAACCATCGGTTTCTAGTTTCGGTCGGTGTTTTTGGTTTGGTTTTTTTGGTTTTTGGTTTTTTCGGTTTTTTCTGCTCACCCCTAGTTTTTATTAATGGATACTTTTCAACTGATCATAGTGGTTGGTGTGCTAGTGTTTGTGTTTGTTTGTTCACTTGGATACCTTTCAACAAATATTAGTATAGAGAACCTAACTATAACCAAGAATATTATATGTTGTAGAATTTGAATAGTTTTTGTATGTTCACATTATATCCAAACATAATGTTGTTACCCTTTAAACAGAGAGAACGTCATTAATAATTAGTTCACACAAGACCCAGTAACAAGTCTATAAACATGGGGAATACTAACTAGAATTGAGAGCTAAACTGAGCCTAGACATAGTCTAATTTAGCCTACCATAACGCTAAGTATGTGTAATAAGATCTGTAAGAGTTATCGTTTCAGTAGGATAGTCACCAATGCTTGTACGTGGCATGCTCAATACAATCTGCGTTACCACCAGTTTCAACGTGAGAGCATCGAGAAGATGAGTAAAATACTTTGTGTACGCAATCTAGAGATTGGCAATATACAACAATACAAGTTCAAGATCCACCTTAACAGTATAATGGCAAGGAAAATTGTGAAGCATAGTGTATAAGTAAACTTGCATGCAAATCGACAACGAACGGTAATTTCTATATGGTATTCTTTTTCGTATACATGCAACGGCTCCCTTGCCATCAGGTCACCAACTTCCTTGACCTTCCGGCACTGGGCAGGCGTCAGCCCCCATACATGGTCTTACGACTTTGGGGAGTCCAGTATTTTTGGTAAACAGTCGCCCGGGCCTGGTCACTGCGACCCCCTTTATGAGGAGGCACCCCTTCTCCTGAAGTTACGGGGCTATTTTGTCGAGTTCCTTAGAAAGAGTTATCTCGCGCCTCTACGTATTCTCTACCTACCTACCTGTGTCAGTTTTGGGTACATGTACCCTTTTATTGAAGGCCATTCGAGCTTTTCCCTAGGAGTATGACATTAGTTACTAAAGCACCGTAGCGCCTGGTACTCGAACATTGGCTCCAGGCATTTTCTCTACCCCTTCTTACCCTGAAAAAACAGGGTCACCTTACGCCCTTGAACCGATAACCATCTTTTGGCTAACCTAGCCTCCTTCGTCCCTCAGGACCAACAAGGGGTAGTACAGGAATATTCACCTGTTGTCCATCGACTACACCTTTTGGCCTGATCTTAGGCCCTGACTCACCCTCTGTGGATGAACCTTGCAGAGGAACCCTTAGGTTTTCCATGATTTTGTTTGTCAAGAGAGATTTTGGTGAAGGATATTCACTTCCCAAGTGAACCTTATTTATAACACTCTCAAGTCTCAACAACCATCATTCCCACACATTTTTAATGATATTCTTTTCTCTCAAGTAAATTGAATTAAATGAGATGAAATCCTAGTTGACAGTGGGATGTTTATTTTGTAAAATGATCTTGTCAACTTACCTGCCTATTGAAACAACAATGTTGTCTTGTTTTGGTTTCTACTTTAACCCATCATCAATATATGATGTAATTTGAATAGACTGAAATATTTCTATTTGAGGAAAGAAATGGTGTTACTGCATATTTTTTGAAAAGGTAAATCAACAGATAATTAAAAGGGAGGTGTATATATTTTAAGCTTTTATTTTGCTTTTAATTTGTTTAGAAGGCAGATAAAAACAACAAATGAGATAGATTTTTTTTAGAAAATTTAATGGATACCATACAAAACTGAATTAAGTGTATGCTGGTAACATTCAGCTGCATCTTGAGGAAGAAAGTGAAAGAGTAGGCAATAGGCATTTAAGTCTAGGTCAAATGGCCAAGTTTATTGTTTTCACTGGGCAATAGTTAGTGATATTTTGAAAAGAGTAAATCATGCCGAATCTAAATCCAAAAATTATACTTGAAAACCGCGTCCCGAAACCAAATTTGTTGCTAGCTCTACAAAATACAGTGCATACCATGCTCCGGATTCTTGGTTTCGCCATCTAATATTTTTCAAAACAAATATCTATCCAAAAAGTAAATAAGTTAATAGCATTGTCTTGGCTTCGTGATTTCCTAGAAATTTGACCACATTTATAAAGTTTATTATGCATGCATGCATGGCTATGTGTAGAATCTATATTGGCATAACATTTTGGTTAATCACATTGTTAGTTAATGTAGAACATACTATAGTATTTGTTTTACTTACTTCATAACTTTTGTTTTAATATGAATAAAGGCTTATAAAATCACAGAACTATCAAGATAACCGATTAATTCTTTTCATCATATATCATGACCTCTCTTCTGATCCTTAACTTCAATTCACACAAGTTATTTTTCTACACGCAAAGTCTTTCCTAATTTGGCTTCCTACAAATCTCTCAATGAATCTTGTCATACCATTGATTAAATGTGGCCAACCACCATTTGTTTTCATTAATGGATACCTTTCTACAATTCATAGTGGTTGGTGTGCTAGTGTTTGTTTGTTCCCTTAGATACCTTTCAATAAATATTAGTGTAGAGAACCTAGCTATAACCAAGAATATTATACATTGTAGAATTTGAATAGTTTTTGTATGTTCACATTATATCCAAACCTAATAATTCTGTTACTCTTTAAATAGAAAAACGTCAGTAGTAATTTGTTCACACAAGACCCAGTAACAAGTCTATAAACACGAGGAATATTAACTAGAATTGAGAGCTAAAATGAGCCTAGACATGGTCTAATTGAGCCTACCAAAACAATAACCATGTGTAATAAGATCTATAGGAGTTATTGTTTCAGTAGGATAGTTACTAATGCTTGTATGTGGCATGCTCAATACAATCTACGTTACCACCAGTTTTAACGTGAGAGTATTCAGGAGATGAGTAAAACACTATGGGTACGCAGTCCGGGGATTGGCGGTATACAACAATACAAGGTCAAGATTCACCTTAAAAGAATAATGGCAAGGCAAGTTGCGAAGCACATTGCATAAGTAAACTTGCATGCAAATAGACAAAGGAGGGTTATTTTTCTATGGTATTCTTTTTCGTATTCATGAAAGTTCATCATGATTTTGTTTGTCGAGAGAGATTTTGATGAAGGATATTCACTTCTCATGTGACAACCACCTTATTTATAATGCTCTCAAGTCTCAACAACCCCCATTCACACATATTTATTTATGATATTACTTCTCTCATGTAAATTGAATTAAATGAGATGAAATCCTAGTTGACAGTCAGATTTTTAATTTGTAAAATGATTTTCTCTGCTTGCCTGCCTATTGAAACAACAATGTTGTCTTGTTTTGGTTTCTACTTCAACCCATCATCAATATCTGATGTAATTTGAATAGACTGAAATATTTCTATTTGAGGAAAGAAATAAAGTTACTGCACATTTTTTGAAAAGGTAAATCAATAGATAATTAAAGGGGAGGTGTATATTTTAAGCTTTTGTTTTGCTTTTAATTTGTTTAGAAGGCAGATAGAAACAACAAAGGAGATATAAAATTTTTAGAAAATTTAATAGATACTACAGTTTTGGTAACATTCAGCGGTATCTTAAAGAAGAAGATGGAAGACTAGGCAATAGGCATTTAAGTCTAGGTTAAATGGTCAAGTCACTTGTTATTACCGGGCCAATTGTTAGTGATATTGGAAGAGACAAATTTCTTCTAGAATAATGGCGAGGCAAATTTCAAATCATATTGCATAAGTAAACTTGCACGCAAATCAACAAAGGACGGTGATTTTTCTGTGGTATTCTTTTTCGAATTCATGCAAGTTCATCGTGATTTTGTTTGTCGAAACACATTTTGGTAAAATGATATTCACATCTCAAGTGACAACCTGCTTATTTATAATACTCTCAAGTCTCAACAACCACCATTCCCACACATTTATTTAGGATATTACTTGCTCTCAAGTAAATTGAATTAAATGAGATGAAATCCTAGTTGATAGTAGGATTTTTATTTTGTAAAATGATCTTGTCTGCCTGCCTGCCTATTGAAACAACAATGTTGTCTTGTTTTAGTTTTTACTTTTACCCATCATCAATATGTGATGTAATTTGAATAGGCTGAAATATTTATATTTGAGGAAAGAAATGGAGTTACTGCACATTTTTTAAAACGGTAAATCAACAGATAATTAAAGGGGAGGTGTATATTTTAATCTTTTGCTTTGCTTTTAATATGTTTAGAAGGCAGATAGAAACAAAAAAAGATATAAAATATTTTTAGAAAATATAATGGATACTACACAAGACTGAATTAAGTGTATGTCGGTAACATTCAACGATACATTCAAGACCGGCATCATTAAAGAAGAAGTGAAGAGTAGGTCAACAAAGTCATTTAAGACTTACGACAAATGAGTCAAGTTTAAAAAAAATTTTTTTACTGGGCCAATATTTGATGATATTTTGAAGAAGTAAAATCACAGAGCCAACAATCCAAATCTAAAAAATCTGACAGAACCAAAACAATGAGCCCCTAAATCCGAATATCTTGTATAATTGCACAACAAAATTACAAGTAGCAAAGCCATTCTTCGTCGTCCGACTCCAGAGATCCACGGTCTAATATTTTTCAAAAACAAATTCTTACCCAATAACTAAATAAGTTAATAGCATTGTGCTTGGCTTCCAGAGTGTTTCTTAGAATTAATAGCATTGTCTTGGCTTCGTGATTTCTTAGAAATTTGATCACATTTATAAAGTTTTTTATGCATGCATGGCTGTGTGTAAAATCTGTATTGGCATAACATTTTGGTTAATCACATTGTTAGTTAATGTAGAATATTTGTATTATTTGTTTTACTTACTTCATAACTTTTGATTTAATATGAATAAAGGGTTTATAAAATCACAGACATATCTAGCTAACCTATTAATTCTTTTCATCATATTTCATCACGTCTCTTCTGGTCCTTCACTTCAATTCACAAAAGTTATTTTTATACACACAAAATCTTTCCTAATTTGGCTTTCCTTAAATCTCTCAGTGAATCTTATCATACCATTGATTGAATGTGGCCAACCACTATCTGCTTTTCATTAATGGATACCTTTCAACTGATCACAATGGTTTGCATGTTGTCATGCTGGTGCTGATAACTGCGATGGATAGGATTCTGCAAGATATCATTTGTTGTTGTTTTAACTGGTTTAGAATTAATGGTCTATTGTTTATTTGATGATGGTATTCTTATAATATGGGCATGTCCATAGAAATAAGCAGCCATGTGTAAATCATGTTATACTTTGGTGTTAATGTTTCACAAAAAAATAAATCAACAGCCATTTCTCGCCTTGTGCTGAAAAGTTATGTGGCCGTCATGTATCATCACCTACCATCATAATTCAGATTTTATGGCTAAATGTTTGGAATTTTTAGTTAAAATTGTCCAAAGGGATTTCTGTTAGTTGCTGCTCATGAAAATCAAACTGGCCAATAGAAATTTGCCAAAATTTACGTGACACGTAGGACAGAAAGGGTAAAAAACATCTTTTGCAATGACTTATTATTAGAGTATATCCCAAAATGTAAACAGACTGTTCGCATTTTGATATGTTTTTTGAGTAAATAGGTTCGGTGTTATCGTTTTCTGTAAGCTGATGTGGGATGAGGAGAAACTATCTGAGACGAACCCAACAAACCTGTACGGATGAAATTATAACAGAACCAAAGAGACCTTATAATCATATGACTGATGTTTATGTTAAGTTGATACATTGTCCTTCCTCAATTAGAATTTTGGATACTGGTTTATTTTGGCTTTTTAAGGCATTAGGTTGGACGTATCGAACCTTTATGTTGATCTGTTTTTTCGGATTGATAAGTGTTCTTAGAATTTAGAACAAGGACGGAACCAGGAGGTGTCCCGTAAGGTCACGAGACACCTATGTATTTTTTCCATGTAGTGTTATTTTGACATTGAATTTTCCTAAATGCATATTAAATGCATCCGGTCCATCAAGATGTATTGCTAATGTTCTATTATATTACGGTTCAAAAAAAATTATGCACCCGGTCATAGTTGATTTTGGTTCCGTTCCTGATTTAGAAAATAAGTTTACAGAAATGCTAGACTACTTAAAGGCTAAAAAGCAAAGCAAAATTTATCATATCCACCGTTATGAGATTTAAAGCCATTAAAAGCAGTTTGTGATGAAAATACATAATCTTATATCTGTTAATTAAGTTTTAATATCTTCTTATTGTTGTAATATTATGTAGAATTTTGTTTCCTGTAGGAATTCGTGCTTATCTGAAAGGGATGATGATGATGACACTGAACTTTCTGAATCAATTCCTCTGGTGTTCAATGATATGATCTTCGAGAATAGTAACAATAACTCACACACGTTTTGCTGGACAATATCAGATAATGAAGCATATGCTATGGATGAAGATAATGAAGGTTCTTCTTCTAACCTTTGTCTTGTCAAATTTTGGTAGTCAGTTTTGCATTTTGAAGATCAATATATTTTTAGCGAAATCCCCATGAAATTATGCGTTATAAACATGACAAAACCTTTAAGTTATATATCGAGGTCATTACAAGAATACTACATGTCTACATTACTCTGTATCTTTTGCGTAGGATCTAAATGTTCAACAATATGAATTGCGGCTTTAACACACACACACACACACACACACACACACACACACACACACACACACACACACATATATATATATATATATATATATATATATGTTATGAAAAGGCATGAGTGCAAGCTTTAAGAACCAGGGACGTACATGCTCACTGTGATGAATTCTTTTAAGTAAGAGAACATTGGCCAAAGACGTCTTTACATGAATCATCTAATGATGATGGTGAAGGAATGTTGAATAGGGAATGTGACACACCATCATCATTGCCTGTTAGGTTTCTGCTTAATGCTTAATACATATGAATGTAACGATTGAATCCTTGTGTTATGGTGTGATTACTAAGTTTGGCTGACGTTTTAAATAGATGAAAATTGAGCTTTTAAGTGATCCTGACACAAAAGGAAGACCCGAGACCCTCCCTAGGATCCATTCGGTCAAAAGTAGTCAAGAGGGGACAATATGGCTATTTTTGAGCTAGCATGTCTTGCATAGTACTCATATAACACCATTACCTCAACCATTTAATTCATTATCTCATTTTCAAAATAACAAAAAATTTCTATCTCTCCCCCTCTCTCTACATACCGGATGAACCACAAGGAAAGGGAAAACAAAGATTTTAAAGATTATCTCAAGAACACGGGTTAAGGATAGTTAGGGGTTGATAATTAGTAGACGCGGGTTATATAAAAGGTGTACGAATTCGTTCCCTTCGCGTCAAAACCGAACCAAGATCATCCAAACTTGTAAGTTTTCTAAAATTTGTTAAAAGTTGTACTTTTGTGGCTATTATGGTGTTAATACACTAGTCGTACAAGTTGATCGTCGTAAAAATCGAATCTTGAATGCGAAAATGTGAAAAAAGGGGGTGTTGTGCGTCGGCTAAAAAGGAAAGAAAGAAAGGAATTTTGAGTTTAAATAAAATGGTTGTTGTGGTAATTTTTCATTTTAAGAAAATGCTTAAAAAGGGCTTATCTTGAGGTTTTGCTTATTCAATAAGCTAGGTTATAGCTTATTTGAGTTTATTTGTTTTCGGCTTGGGCTTGGCCCAATAAGGGTCTGTTTGGTTATATGGGTTCGACGCCAAGGTGGGCTCGGCCCACATGGTTGTTGTTTTTTTATATTGGTTATTGGATTTGGATATTGGATTTGGATATTGGCTTTGGGTATTGGACTTGGTTATTGGATTTGGTTTATGGATTTGAATTATTTTGAGCTTATGATTTTCGGCTTATTTTGATAAGCTTATGGCTTATTTGGTTTTCGACTTATAAATATATAATAGTATGAGCATAAAGCTTATTGTTTCGACTTAATGATGCCACGAATATGGGATTCCGACTTATGTTTGTTACGGCTTAATGGGCTTAAGGTCCATTGGATTTGGTTATATTTTGGACTTATGTAAAGAGGTATGGACTAAGTTTTGCTATCGGGCTAAATACTTAAGACCAAAATAGGCCATAAGACCCAATAACAAGTAAATGAATTTGTGGACTTTATAAGTGGACTAAAGGAATTATTTTGGACTAAGAGAGATTTTGTTGGACTTGTCGGATATAAAGGGGTTATTTTGCTACGGTTTGATAAAACATGTTGAATGTATTGATATTGTGTTTGTCGAAAAACGTCGGGTTTGTGAAAAATGTTTTGGATTAAGGTTTAAGACCTTAAAAATGTCATAAAAACGTACGGGTCATGCCGAATTTTCGAAAGAAATTTATACTTAGAAACTTTGTTTAAAAGGGGTAAGATTTTCAAGATTTTAATAATAAATAGTTATTTTACTTGAAAATTTAATGCAGGACGAAAGATGTAATTTCTCGAAACCTTTTCTTAAACATTTAATATTTATAATCATTGTGTCGATTTTAAATTGAAGAAATGAAGGATGATTCTTAAGGAAAGTTTAGTGTCGAGGTAAAAGCTACGGGTCATGGACATATTAAAATGACGAGACGTTGTGAATATTCTGTTAGCCCGATAATAAGACGAAAATAATAATAAAATATTATTATTTTATTTAAAGTATTAGGTGTGTGTATATATATATATATATATATATATCGTATCTATTACGGAAATGTGGATTATTTATCTTCGGCTTTCGAGCTCTTGCTCATTTCTTTTCGTCAGATTTCCACGGAGTATTTTGGTCGATTGTATCGTTCAACGATTTGAGGTGTTTGAGCTGTATTGTATTGATGTCGCACTTTGCCCAAGTGTTTTTGAGTCGTTTTCGCGTAATTACCACACAACCATAATATGAGATAAAGTGTTGATAACGAGATAAAGTCTTGGTAATAAGACGACGGTTTTTGTAATGAGTTAACGGTATGAGATAACGAGTTTGGAATGATATGAATTCGAAATGATATTTTGGGATGAAAATGAGGATTTTGCGTGAGTAAAGACGAACACTTGTACAATAAGATAATTTTGTACGAGTATTGATATAGTGAGTATATATTAGGTCGTTGCCGGGTACATTGTGCGCTTGCGTAGAGATTGATTGTGTTCTGCCTTATTTGAGATTGTGCGGTTGCTATTGATTGCTGATTGAGGTGAGTTCTCGTAGCCTTATTTTTACTGTTTTTTCGTTGGGGGAAAATGATACTCAAATGTGTTTTGAAATGTTTTGAATTCAACTATGCAAAATGTGGTTTTGTTTTTTAGACAAGTTACGTGCTTATGACTGCAACGTGAATATTATGTGATGCATGATTGTATGGATCGGATGGGTACACCTGCCCAGTGTTTGTGAGATTATTGGATCGGATGGGTACTCCTACCCA
>BQNB010000833.1:57215-133226 GCA_026074375.1 Tanacetum coccineum
AAGTCCCGTTTTATATCAAAACGTCCGTCAAAATATAATTTGTTATATTTTGTACACCAAAGTCTAACTTTTCAACATCTCGAACTCCGAATCCCACGTTCTATTTTCTGGTCAAAATGACCCGTTACAAACTCGCGCCAAAATCCGTTTTTAGCTCAAAAACTCATCTAATATTGCTTAGAGATTAATATTAATCCCGTTTTAAATATTAATATCACATTTTACTTAGACGTCGCAAGTTTCATTAGATTTTCATCACGTATACATTTTATCGATAATATAAACGAAATAATCGAATGCTTTTAAATTAAACGCACCCTTTTTCGGTGTCAACACAATCAAACGCATGCGTTTCGGTTTCACAATAACAAACGCACCCATTTCCGTTGCAAACCAAACCCGACCAAACAACCCGACGCCCCGGCTGTCCCACAGCCTAACCCGACACCCCGTCGTCGGTTGTTAACCCACGACCCGACCGCACCCTTTGCGGCTGACCCGAAACCCAAACCAACCCAACAACAAACGCCCTTGAGGGCTGTTTAAACACATAACCAAACGCACCCGCGTCGGGTGGCTGCCACCCAAAACAAACGCACCCTAGCGGTGAACAACCAAACCACCCGCACCCGCCGCGGTGCAAAACCAAACGCACCCGCGGCTGTGACAATCCAAACGCACCCCTTTTGGTGATATAAACCCAACCTGAACCAAACCACCCTTCGCTCGTCTTTAATACCAAACGCACCCAACCCGGCTGTTAACGACAGCCAAACCCGACGACCCTTCCCAGCTATAACCCGGTTGTCCCACAGCCAACCCGACACACCCCCCGGCTGTTTCGCAGCCAACCCAAACACCCCGGCTGTTAACCCACAACCCGACGCACCCTTGTGGTTGATACCACCAACCCGACGCAGCCCTCGGCTGTTTTAACAAAACCAAAACGCACCCAAGGTGCAAACCCTACCCCGAACGCACCCTTTTCGTGGTACGAACCAGCAAACGCACCCTGGTGGGTGACTCTATAAAACCAAACGAACAACCCTGTTGTTATTATACCACCGAACGCACCCTTGTTGCGACTGCGAACCAAGAATAAACGCACCCTCATTGGTGTTTACCACCAACAGTCGCACCCTTGGTGGTGTGTGGCTGTGATGGTGAGGTGACGATGGTGGTGTGGGTGGCGCGTGGAGGAGAGTGGTGTAGGGGATCGAGTAGATCCGGTCACGAGGAAGCTTTTTGGATTCGGCCGGAAAAGTCCGCCGGAAAACTTTTCCGGCGATGGCAGTGGTGGCGACGGTGGCTGGCCGGTGGCCGGAATTTATGGGAGGGGAGGGAGAAAGTATATATTGTGTGTGTGTATAAAAGATGGAAATGAAAAAAAAAGTAAAATAAGTTTTATATTTATATAAAACTTTTAAACTAAATGTAATATGTTTAATAGTTGAGGGTTTGTTTTGTAAATATTTTACAGGGACCAAAAGTGAAAGTTTTAGGAAACTTTTATAATATATTGGTTCGGGACTCATTTGAGCGGCTTAACGAATGATTCAACGCACGAAACTTGCGCCATTGTTTTTCAAATCATTTTTCCGATAAAAATGAGTATTCGCTTGATAATATTTCATAAATATTTTATAACATTTAATAAAATATCTGTTATTCATTTTGCGAACCGGTTTTGCCTCGTCCGAAATAAAAATGGATTTAAGCTCGAGTATTCACGTTATCAACAACGCTTCTAATTAAAAATGATGAATAATTTATTTAATATTTTTATTAAATAAATACTGATAACTAAAAACAAATTTAATTATTTTTGTGTGTCCGCGTTGTATGTTGTTCGTTAAATGTTTGCGGTGCTGTTTTAGCCCTTTTCGGCTCGTTTCCAGGTCTCGGGCAAAACTAAAAAGTTGTCAGGAATTTCGTTTTACATCAAATTGCTTTAGAGTCCGAGTAATAAAAACGTGATGATTTAGATGATCGTTCTTATATGTAAAGCCAGACCCTAAAAAGTCAAGATTGACAATGTTCATTTAAATTCGAAAATTCTCGGATGTTACTGTACCTACCCCTTAAAGAAAATATCGTCCGAGATTAAATGTTGTGTTATCCGATTGTGTGATCCGAGAAAAGTAGGAGAAAAAGGTTTAAATATTCTGATAAAAACGTTTCTAAGCAAGTCGATGGTAACTTTCTTCAGTAAGATTAGATGTTTCGACAATTTTCAAACTACCCAAAAATGCTTGGCTAAGTTGACCAGGATTATATAACCATCTAGGTAGATATTTTTAGAAATTATCGTCCTCAAAGTTTATATGTTTGATTTTAACACCATGGTATCGCTCTCACTCGAACATCCCGCTTAATCAGACCACAATATTGTCTGTTTCACCCGCATGCTCACCGCTTTGCTTTTGTGTTCCTTGCTTGGGACTTCCCGCAGGTCACCCAAACCAGTGCTACTCTCACTCCAGCACGCTCAACTGCCAGTTACTCGGCAGTACTTCGGATGACCGCGACCTAAGTCTTCCATAGTGGCCTGAAATGAATATAGTCCATCTATCTCCTTTCGTCGATAGGTGCTTTATCTCGTTATTAAGGGGAGTTGCAGTTACTTATTGGAAAAGTCTGTATCAGTCGGGACCGCTCCAGGACCCAACAGTAGCGACCATAACGTCATTACTATAACAAATGGTGACGGGATATTGCACTCAGTCTGTTAGCTCCACAGACAGTTCGTGATTTCAAGGACTTGCAATGGCAAAAGTAATAACTTAAGAATGAGATAAGGTAGCTCCAAATGAGGCCTTAAGCTTTATGCGGAGTGGCAAGACACTATTATGCTTCCAAACCTTTTTAACGGATTTTGATGATTATCGATTTCAGGTTCATACTCGTGTCATATCGGATACCTTAAGCCCAACTCATTTTTTATTTCTTATTACATAGAAGCGTCCAAATTTATGTAAGTAAGAAACGATAAACTTATAGTTCGGTGATTTACAACTTATTTATTTAAATGAAGAGGCGTCCCAATCCTTTTAAATAAACAGATTATAAATCATCCTACTTTAATAATTCCCGGTGCAATAATCTTACTCTCATAACCTCAAGGTGGTTGACATGACGTTGATCGTGCTCTAAAGAGTATGGGAGAGTGATTTTAAAACTTCGTCTTTAGAAGCTGAAGTAAAAACTGCAGCGAGAATCAAATAAAGTTCAAGATAATTAAAGAGTACTCGGTTTAGTGTAAATAAGGTTAAAGATCTCTATAAAACAATTCAGTATAGTGATTACTCATATCGATCCTCCTATTACATGTCCAGCACTATTACTAAGTCTTGCAATATTTAGATTCGTACACAAATCCCGTGTAAACAGAACTGTGACGGGCTTTGTTAATATAGCAATTTTCATATCAATCCTCATATTACAAGTTCCCGCCTATACAAGACTTGTAATACTTAAATTCTTTAATGAATTCAAGTAAACAAAATTATTACGGTTTCGAGTAATACGATATTATTAAAGTTAGGAAGAAAAAATAATATTCTTAGTAGTCCATTGTTTTAACTTACAATGTCTGAGAACAAAATGAGACCATTGTGCAACTCACAATGTCTGACATATAATTGAGACCATTGTGCCAACTCCCTACAATGTTGACATTACAATTGAGACCATGTGCAAACTCCACAAATGTCTTAAGAAAACGCTCCGGTATTTATCATAAATAACTCTTATATAAAATAAGCGTACGATATACGCGAAAGGAATGCAAGCATATATATATTATATATATGTATGCCACGTAAGATCTTAATGCACACGTAATGAATGCACATAAGCAGTAGGAGTATGCACTTTGAAATGTTTGTTGTGATGCAATTATTTGTGGGAAGAAACGGTTATAGTCTAGGGTAAATATGAACCTAGTTCTCTATTATAACCATTGCTTGATATCCAATCTGTAACACCCCAAAAATCACTTCAAGCAGCGAATACCAATGGGGTGTTACTTCGTAATACACAGCAAATAGATAAACGGAGAAACGACTCTAGGTGTCGTTTGATTAATAACCATTTGTTGATACAATAAATATCTGATTTTTAATAATACATTTGTCCCATAATTTGCATCACAATGAAAAAGCTTGATGTAAGACTCCTTTGCACATCAAATAGTCCAAGCATCTAATTCACCTGAGAAAAACATGCTTAAAAGTGTCAACATTAAAGTTGGTGAGTTCATAGATTAGTTTAAATATAAATGTAATCCACTGTATATCACAGTACATGTAAAATCCCAAGATTTATAAAGAATGCATGACACATTTTATGTCATCAAAAGTACCAATCTTATCCCAAAGATGTTTATAAGTAATGCATGACAGATGTAATGTCACCAAAATGTTCCAAGTATGTTAATGTGGTCGGGGGGGGCATGTTGTCCCCCAACAATGATCCGACATGTTATAACGTTCGTTTACCTGGTGATAGCTAATCACCCCGAACGGGGGTTGTCAATCCCGAATAGATCTATAATGTTCGTTTACCAAGTGATCGCTAATCACCCGAACAGGGATCCACACCCGAATAGATCTATTTCATAACATTCGCGCTCACCCTCCAAGTGATTTACAGTTCATGACGCTGTGACGTAGACTTGTATGTACCCTAATTTGGGCAGGGATACAAATAATGCGTATATATACTCCCGTTACCGGTGTCCCCTCCAAGAACACCCGGGCAGTAATGTAATGCGTATATACTCCCGTTACCGGTGTCCCCTCCAAGAACACCCGGGCAGTAGTTTTATTGCTATCAGTTCAATTAGCCTAAGCTAATCCGAAATTATTTCAAATGTAAAGTATGCATTTGTGACCAAAAATGAAGTCAAATAATGTATCCCATAGCGAACTATGCAAATAAGTATGTAAACCAATTCGTAAACAATCCTGTATACTGCATTTGGTCAAAACACATAGAATGTTCCTCACCCCAAATATATGTAAAATCAGTAAAACATGGGGCTATAAACTCACAAAATCCTTTAAAACAATCGCATTGTTATAAGATAACCAAAATATAAGATTTTGTAGACAAGCATGTATCCCCCTCGCGGGTTATAAAACATTCAAATATTGAAAGCGGGCTATGAACTCACCTATGATTAAAGACCCACGATAAATTAATCCAATTAAATCACAAATGAATCTGCACGATCTCGACTACGTCTTTATTTCGGTGTGTCAACACACTCAAACGGACGCCACGGCTGTTTATGAACAGCCAAAACGACCCTTGTGGTGGGGCCTGTTTAAGCCATACGCACCCATTTTGCTGCCAAGACTCAAAACAAACACCACCTTGGTTTACCCAACTGACGCACCCTTCTTTGGGTCTTACTCGATCCCACAACCCAGCTTTCCCCGTGGCTGTCCCTGGGCCTTCGAGTCCAAACTAACACACCTAGTGGTTATACACTAAAAACCAAAACGCACCCTCGTATGTCGGCTGACACGAATAAAAATCCCAAACCCCCCCCCCGGCTTGGTCGGGCTGTCACCCGGCTGTCCACACAAACCAAAATCACGCCCGGTGTGGTGGCAAGCCCAACCACACCACACCTCTTTGTTGCTACTCTATAAAAACAAAAAGCACCCTTCGTGGTGCTAAGCACGACCAAAACGCACCCTCGTGCGTTGATACAACAACCCAACGCAAACGGTGGGTTTAAGACCAAACCGGACGCACCATTGTTGTGGCAATACCAACCCGACAACAAACAACCCACAATCAAACACTCCTAGTTGCTAAACCCAACCCGACGCACCACTTGTGGTGGCTGTCTATAAAACCAAACACACGCACCCTTGTCGAGGCTTATATAGCCGAACAAACATACCCCGGCTTAAAACAAAACCAACCCAACAAACCCGACACCCCCCCCTGTTGCTGCTGACCCGCGACCCAACACAACCCTTTTTTTTATGAGTGTACACCACGTCCCTTGTGGTGGTTTTATAACCGAACCAATACAAATCCTTTTTTTTAGTGAAACCACCCACGCACCCTTGGTTGGTGGTTTTTATAACCGAACCAAACAAACCCATCACCCCTTGTCTTTATAACATCAAACGCACCCTTTTGAGGTGTTAAACCCCAAATCGAGCGCACCCTCGGAGTTGGAAAATGATGATGATGTTGATGGCAGGCGGGGGTGTTTTTTGTTCGTGGTGTTGTCTTAGTTATGTAGTGTGGTTGTGGCGGTGATTTCGGGTAGGTGGCTTGATGGTGGTGTTATAAGGCGCTGTGGGAGAGAGTGGTGTAGAGGGATTCGAGTTAGATCGGGTGAGATAGGGAAGCATAATTTTGGTGTTGGTCGGAAATGTCCGCGGAAATGTTTTCCGGCTCTGGCTGGCGGGCGGGGTGAGTGGCCGGCGAGGGTAGGGGGTCGCCGGAGAAGGGGGGGAAAATAAAAGGGTGGGTGAGGGAGAGATATGAGTGTGTTATAGTTTGTGTGTGTGAGTAAAAGATGGAAATGAAAATGAAATGTGTAAGATTTATATATATATAAAACCAAGTGGCAAGTTTCAATAGTTGAGGGGTTAAAGTGTAACATTTTTATTATACTTTTATAAAAACGGTTCGGGACTCATTTGAGCGACTTAACGAAATGATTCAAATCTCGAAACTTGCGCCATGTTTTTCAAATTCATTTTTCCGATAAGATAGAGTGTATTTATTGTAATATTTCAGAAATTTTAATAACATTTAATAAATAATATCTGTTTTTCCTTTTATGAACTGGTTTCGCTTCGAGTCGAAATAAAATGGATTTCACTCGAATAGTCGCATTTTCAAAAAACGCTTTTAATTAAAAATGTATGAATAATTTATTTAAATATTTTTTATTAATTAAATAATGATAACTAAAAAACAATTTAATTGTTTTTGTGTGTCCGCGTTGTATATTGTTCGAATAATGTTTGCGGTGCTGTTTTAGCCCTTTTCGGCTCGTTTCCAGGTCTCGGGCAAAACTAAAAAGTTGTCAGGAATGTCATTCCACATCAAATTGATTTAGAGTCCGAGTCGTGAAAACGTGATTTAGATGATCGTTCTTATAAGTCAAGCCAGACCCTAAAAAGTCAAAGATTGACATCGTCATTCTAAATTCGAAAATTCTCGGATGTTACATTACTAGCTAATCCTTATGATAGCTAGAGCTGTTGAAAGCTCTTTTGAGCACTATTGCCTTTGTTTAGCTAAGGCTTTTGTAAGTTTCCTTTGATTTTCAAGTATCTTAGCTTTAATTTTGCATATGCTTATATTTTGCTTATAGTCTAGCTTATTTGTGCTTAATTCTGTCTATTTGTGCTTATTAAATATGTTTGAATATCTGTTTTTAAGTTTTATAGCATAGATCTTAGTTTTCTTAGTTTTGATTCATAAACTTGTCAAAAACTCAAAAATAGTTAGCATAACTAGTAGATTATTGGTTATGGCTTATTTGCTTATTGATAATTGCTTGTTTAGGTTGTTATAATCTGTTTAATATCTGGTATCTTAAATTTGATAATTAAATTCAAAATTTATAAGCTAAAAATGATTTTAAGTGAAATAAAGGGGTGTTTGGGAAAGCAAGTATTAACGACAAGTTAATTACTGCTTCTTGAAGCCTTTATCTTTAACTTCAATTTTTAATCAGTATTTTGTATTTAGGTTTATAAGTAAAGGATTTGTTAGTTTGATTAGGTTTAATTAAGTTTTCCTTAAGTTTTCTTATTTGATATCTTAAAATCTGTGTAATTTCTGCCTATCAAAATTCTAGTTCATCTTAAGCTCCAGGTAGGAATTTAGCTACATCTACGTTTAATTTTTGAGTGTGATTTAGGTGTTTATCAGTGTATATTGCATTAGTTTCAAAGGTCTGCATTTTTAGGTTTTAAGTTTTTGGTCATATTCATGCCAACTGCATCAGATAATGAAAACAACAAAGAGTCCATTTTCTAGCTTAAATTCTAAGATTCGGTAATGTTGGGTTTTACGGATTTGATGTTTCTTAGCACAAGTAAGTCTAGGGTTTTATTCATTAGTATTAGCTTACTCTCTTTCAAATAAGCTCTTTTGTTAATCTGTTTTTAAGCTCGCAATTGGGCTTTTTGTCTTTTCAATACTCAAAAAAAAACTCAGTAACTGCTGAGTTTTTTGGGACTATTTTCAAAGAGCTTTTTCATTAAGCTCTTCATAATTCAAAACAGTTTTAAAATGCATTTTCATTAAGCATTTGAGTCAAGCTTTCAAAATATATAAGCTTCATTTCTTGTAGAGCTTATTTGCTAGTTTAATATAAAGCTCAAAAGTAACTTAAGGTCTGTTTAAATTTAAGTTTTTATAGAGCTTATTGTGATTTTCAGCTTATTATTTTGATTCTATGCTTGTTTCTAAGTTAGGTTAGCTTATTAGGTTAGGTTTAGTGTAAGAGTAGCTTATTAAGTCTTAGGTTTAGATTATTTCATGACTTTTAAAAAGCTCTTTCTTAAGTTCTATATAAAAGCTAAAAAAGAAAGTTTTACATTTTTCTGTCTTTTTAGCTATTTTCTAGCTTAATTAGGGCTTTTCAAAAATAATTTCTTTTATTAAAAGTGCTTATTTTTAGCTTTTCTAAAACTTTGCTTTTATAAGTTTTTCAAAAAAAAGGGAAGGTGGAAATCAGGGGTGAGCAAGGCTCGAACCCCCGACCTCAACACCCTCAACCTTTATAACAACACAACCACACACCTCACTACCATCGTGCCCTGGGGTCTTTTTCGTTATAGTTCTACAATATCTATTTCTTATATACATTTTACCCATTTTAGCTTATAAGCTGTTTTAAGCTTATTTCGTAGCTTATTCGTTAAGCTGTGACCACAAGCTTATTTTTCCTAGGATTCTCATCACTTTTAGGACTTTTTGGGAATTTTTCGTAATTTTTCATTATCGTTTGTCATTTTTAAACATTTATTTTTATTAAAAACTTTAAAAAATCATAAAAAATAGAAAAATAATCAAAAAAATATAATTCTTTTTTTAGAAAATTTTCTTTTATCGTAAAGTTTCTAGGAAAATTACTTTTACTTTCGTAGGGTTTAATTTGCAAAATTTCATTTTTAAAGAACGGGATTCGTTCCCGTTTACATTTTTCGTGTTTTTAAGCTCATTTCAACTCCGTTTTTGTTCTAGATTTCTTTAAACTTACTTTTTAGTCAATTAGAGTCTATTTAAAAAGAAAATTTTAATTTAGGTTTAATTTTGGAAATTTAGGGCTTTTAATTTCCATTTAGGATTTCCGTTTTGCGTTTTTAGTTAAAGTTTGATTTCCCGTTATTTGTTTTCGTGCTTAATTGTTATCATTTGCTTGTTTTAATTATTTTTAATTCGTAGAAATAGATAATTTTTAAATCAATTTCTTTTTTTTCCATTCATCATTTTCGAACACAAACGTGGTTCAATTTCTAAATCGTTGAGGAATAACGAACCGGGGGAATCATACTTCCGGTTAATTTACGTTTTATAAATTTTATTAGATATTATATATATATATATATATATATATATATATATCATATAGATATATATTATATATATATATATATTATATATATATATATATATTATTTTGTGAATTTTTTCCTTTTACCTTTGTCTCAAAGGTAGTTTGCGAATTTCATATTATATTTTATTAGTACGTGTGTTGCTTTACAAAGCAATCAATTTTTGGCGTCGCTGCCGGGGATTTGTGATTAAGATTCTTTCGTTTGAAGTTTGTCGATCGTGATTTGAAGAACCTTTCATTTTCGAAAGTTACGCTTTTTATAAAAAAATCAAAAAAAAATATAAAAAAGAAAAAAATAATAAAAATAATAAAAAGTAAAAAGTAAAAAATATTTCTCTTTTCTTTTAGTATAATTATTATATATAAAAAAATTAAAAAATATAAAAAATATAAAATATAAAAAAATTGTCCATAAAAAAAATAAAATAAACAAAGTTGGTATAAAAACACCAACAAATAATACCTTCAATTGAGGTATTATCCATAATAAGTTTCCAACTCGAATTAAAGATTTAAAAACTTACCATTTGTGTCACTTACGAAATACGACTCACCTTAAAAAGTAAAAATTTTAAGAGCTACTGTGAAGTAAGTTTGATTATTTGGTTCAAGTTGTCTATCTCGTTATCCGTTAAAATAGATTGTTAAAAAAAATATAAATAAAATAAAATAAAATAATTTTAGTTTAAAATTTTCTTTTTCTATTTTGTGCATGCGCACTCGTTCTCAAACCCGCAACCTTAACCGTCAACAACAAGCCCCACCGGCTGTCGTAGAACCATTTAATTTAGAAGAACTTTTTAATAATCCTGCCCTAGTTTCAATGGCCGATAACCGGACTATGGCGGGAAGTGCTCCAAAGAACCCCACCGAGGGTTCGAGGATGAATAGTAATTCCCGAAATCAACCACTAATTTTGAGTTAAAGCTAGGTTGATCAATCTTGGTTCAAACAAGCAGTTTTTCGGAACTTGATAATGGTGTACGATTTTAATAACAACTTATTTTATTTTTCTTAGGAATGGGATCCACAGCTCACATTCCGTTATTTCCTATAAGATCACCTCAACGATGAGATTCCCGGACGTCCCGAGCACGTTAATTAAGCTTATGCTTTTTCCATTTTCTCTCGAAGGTTCAACCCAGATTTGGCTAGAGAAAGAACCTCCTCGATCAATTTTGACATTGAATGATCTTGTTTCAAAATTCATTAATCAAATCTTTCCTCTTTCAAAAACGATAAATCTTCAAAACAAAATCACGAGATTTCAACAAAGATTTGACTAGTCGTTTTACGAGGCTTGGGATCGATTTAATGATCTTCTTCGAGCATGCCCACATCACGGATTTTCAAAACTACATCAACTAGATACGTTTTACAATGCCTTAAATGCTAATGATCAAGATTCATTAAATTCCGCAGCGGGTGGAAATTTTTTGGATAAGATGCCTCGTGAATGCTTGAAAATTATTAAGAGTAAATCCAATGTGTTGTATCACGAAACAAGGCAGTGTTGACCAAAAAGTGATCCATATTCTCGTTCGAATTCATCTACCTCCAGAATTTCACCGTGTTGCTGCTCTTACAACTGAAGTTTCTGAACTTAAGAATATGATGAAGACTATGCTTATCGACAAGCAAAAAGCCCAAGCTCCCGTGCCTGTAAAAGCGGTCGAGCAAAGTTGTGTAACTTGTGGAGGTGCTCATTCTTATAGAAATTGTCCCGCCACCGATGGCAATGTTTATCGAGACAACATTCAAGAGTACGTTTCACAAGCTGCTGCAGCTAATTTCAATCAAGGAAATACCAATTCTAGACCTTCGATGGTTGCAAACCAAATCCGACCTCCTGGTTTTCCTCCGATTCAAAACAATCAAAACCGTTTCAATCAGAATCAAGGAAATAATTTCAACCAAAATAGGGCCAACTACCAACCAATTTCAATCAAAACCGTGGAAATAACTTCTACCAAGGACAAGTTATCAACCTCAACTAGTCAACCACCGGTTTACCAAGCTCACCCTTATCAAAGCATCCCGCTCCGCAAATGCAAGGTTGTTTCAAAGAACCGATGGTGAGAATTATGTCAAGGCTTATGATGGCAATTAATGAATATTGCAAAATCAAGGCCAAGTTTACATAAAAACCAGATGACAAATTTAACGAAAACTGCTTTCTAAGTTCATTAATTTTCAAATAACCGCTTCAATTTAGAGTTCAGGTTTCTCTTCCAAGTAACACCGTTATTAACCCAAAGGAAGACTTGAAGGGTATTACTACCCGAAGCGGTATTGCTTATCAAGGACCTACGATTCCTACTACTTCTTCTCTTCAAGTAGTGGAACGTCGAACCGAGGTGACATAGGACACAGTTTTTCCTACTAAATAACGAAGGAAATTAACGAAAATGTCCACCCTCTGGTTGTCTAGTTGAAAAACCAAAATCCGGTTTCTGAGCCAGTTGTTGCTCCCGTTAGTTGCAACGATTGTCCTAACCCGAAAAACCGTCAATTCATTATCTTCAAGGCGAAATGATGAGATGGCGCCGTAAAAACGCTAACGAACAAATTGAGAAATTCTACGAAATCTTTAAAGATATGAGTTTCAAAATTAGCTTGATGGATGCTTTGACTCTAATGCCCAAATTTGCTTCAACTCTTAAAGCCTTATTCGGAAATAAAGAAAAGCTTAGTGAGATGGCTAGAACCCCTTTAAACGAACATTACTCGGCGGTCATACTTAACAAGTTACCTGAAAAACTTATCGGACCCCCAGCAGATTCCTTTATTTCCATGTAAATTTCCCAGGAATGGAAGAGTGCTTAGCCTTGGCCGATCTTGGCGCTAGCATAAAATCTCATGCCATTTTCCATGTGGAAAAAGCTTAACCTTCCAAACCTGACTCCAACGTGCATGACACTAGAACTAGCGGACCGTTCAATCTCCCAATCGATCAAAATTGCTAAAGATATCAACGTTAAAGTTGGTGTATTCCAGTTTCCAGCCGACTTCGTGGTCGTAGATTTTGAACCAGACCCTCGAGTACCTCTAATTCTCGGGAATGGTGTTTCCTAAGAACGGTCATGCTTGATAGACGTTAGTACGAAGGTGGAATTACCATTCGAGTTAGAACAATGAGGCTTTACTTACAATCTTGATCAAACTTCGAGATACTCGGCTAATTATAATGATATGACGGCAAACCGAATCGACGTTGTTGAATTAGCTTGTGAGGAGTATTCTCAGGAAGTTCTAGGATTTTCCAACGTGATCGCGAGTGGCAATCCTACTCCCGGATATGACCCGATAGTTTCAAATTCTTCTCCGACTCTCACTCCTTTCGGGGATAGTGATTTTCTACTTCTCGAAGAAGCTGATGCTTTTCTTGCTCTAGCCGACGATCCAACTTCACCGAAAGTTGATGAATCCTATTATGACCCAGAAGGGGACATTCTTATTCTCGAAGCACTCCTTAATAGTGATCCTTCACCACCTCCGAACCAAGGAAATTATTTGCCGGAAAATAAAAAGGAACTTAAAATTTGTGAAGCTAAAACTGCCAAATCTTCAATTGATGAACCTCCCGAGGTCGAACTTAAGGACTTACCGCCTCATCTCGAATATGCATTTTTGGAAGACAACAACAAGTTGCCAGTCATAATTGCCAAAGATTTGAGTGTCGATGAAAAGGCTGCTCTCATAAAGGTTCTAAAGTCCAGAAAGCGAGCCATCGCTTGGAAACTCTCCGACATAAAGGGTATTAACCCGGAATTTTGTTCTCATAAAATTCTAATGGAAGAGGACTATGAACCAGCGGTCCAACATCAGAGAAGGGTTAATCCAAAGATCCATGATGTCATTAAGAAAGAGGTTGAAAAACTTCTTGACGCTGGATTAATTTACCCAATCTCGGATAGTCCTTGGGTAAGCCTAGTGCACTGTGTGCCAAAGAAAGGAGGGATGACTGTAGTGACCAATGATGAAAATGAATTAGTACCAACTAGACTTGTAACGAGATGGAGAGTTTGTATTGATTATCGTATGTTGACGAAGCACCCGGAGTAAAAGACACTTCCCTTTGCGTTTATGGATCAAAATGATGAGAGACTCACAGGAAAATGAATACTATTGTTTCCTCGATTGGTTTCTGGGTTCTACACTTTCAAATCCAATCGATCCGAAAAGGATCAGGACGAGAAATACATCACCGCCCATATGGAACGTTTGCTTATGCAATGCACCAGGCACGTTTCAGAGGTGTATGATGGCAATCTTCCATGACATGATTGAAAAGACAATGGAAGTATTCATGGATGACTTCTCGGTTTTCGGAAATTCTTTCTCTACGTGCCTTTCCAATTTAGAAAAGATGCTTAAACGGTGTAAAGACACTAATTTGGCTCTAAATTAGGAAAAAAGCTATTTTATGGTGAAAGAAGGCATCGTACTTGGACACAAAATTTCAAAGAAAGGAATAGAAGTCGACAAAGCCAAAATAGATGTCATTGCTAAATTACCTCACCCAACTACCGTCAAGGGTATTAGGAGTTTTCTCAGACATGCTGGTTTTTATCGTAGATTCATTAAGAACTTTTCAAAAATTTCTTGACCTATGACCCATCTCCTTGAGAAAAACACTCCTTTCATTTTCTCCGAAGAATGCATTCAAGCTTTTCAGACTTTAAAGAAAAAACTAACCGAAGCTCTAATTCTGATTGCCCCCAACTGGGACCAGCCCTTTGAGCTTATGTGCGGTGCAAGTGATTATGCCATAGGTGCGGTTCTGGGGCAACGAATTGAGAAACACTTTAGGCCTATACATTATGCAAGCAAAACAATGATCGAGGCGGAATCGAACTAAATTACAACAACAAAAGAAATGTTAGCCGTGGTGTAACAGCCATCAAAAAATTCTGGTCGAGAACCTCATCATGAATAAAAAGCATAGTGATTACGGATCATTCCGCCCTAAATATCCTCTTTAATAAAGAAAGAACGCCAAGGCACATTGCTTCCGGTGGGTTTCTCCTCCTTCAAGAATTCAATTTTAAAGTAATTGATATGAAGGGAACCGAGAACTACACGGCCGATCATCTTTCCCGACTAGAAAACCCGTATGAAAATGTTCTAGATCCAAAGGAAATAAACGAAACTTTTCCTCTCGAGGCACTTAATATGGTGACTTCTCGTGGTGACCCAAGTACCCCCGTGGTTTTTCCGATTCTACCAATTACCGTACGCGAGGAATCTAATTGTCAAAGGGATGTCAACTCACAGAAAAAACAACCATTTTTCAAAGATGTCAACACTATTTTTTGGACAACCCTTTTCTATTCAAAACCTTGTGTCCAGTGATCCGGCGAGTGTTTCAGGCCAGAAGTTGTCGACAATCTCACAAGCTTGCCATAGTGGACCCACAGGGACATTACGGTGCCAACTACAACCGCCAAGAAGTTTTTGATTCGGATAGTTATTGTCCACAATCTACAAGATGCCATTGAGCGTTAGTCAAAAACTGTGACTCGGCCAGCGTCAGCAAAAAATTTCATTGCGTGATGAGATGCCAAAAATTCCATCCAAGATGTGTGAAATCTTTGATGTTTGGGGCATAGACTTCATGGGACCATTTCCGTCATCTAAGGAAATTAAATACATACTCGTAGCCGTTTGATGTATCTGAATCCAAATGGGTCGAAGCCAAGGTCGCTCCCACTAACGATGCTAGAGTTGTAGTTAAGTTTTTGAAATCACTTTTTGCCCAATTCGGGACACCGAGAGCTATTATAAGCGATCGTAGGACCTATTTCTGTAATGATAAATTTGCTAAAGTAATGTCTAAATATGGGGTCACTCATCGTCATGCTACCGCTTACCACCCTCAAACGAGTGTCACGTCCGAGGTTCCCGAATCATTGGGTTAAAACGTACTTTAGAAAGGACAGTTGGAGAAAACAGTGCCTCGTGGTCCGATAGGCTTGATGAAGCTCTATGGGCATTCTGTACCGCTTATAAGACACCAATTGATTGCACCCCTTACAAGCTCGTGGATGGAAAGTCGTGTCATCTACCTATCGAGTTAGAGCATAAAGCATATTGGGCTTTGAAACATGCTAATTTCAATCTTAAAACTGCGGGAGATCACCAGAAGCTGCAACTTAATAAACTTAATGAATTCGTGATCAAGCTTACGAAAATTCTTTGATTTATAAGGAGAGGACGAAGAAGCTTCCCGACTCAAAGATCAAAAACCGCATTTTTAATTGGGGTGATCAAGTCTACTCTAAACATCTCGTCTTAAATATTCTCCGAGAAAGTTAAAACACCGACGATCAGCCCTTTCAACTATAACTGAAGTTTTTTTCCATATGGCAACTGCCAAATTATCTCACTACCGACGGATCAAACTTCCAAAGTGAAATGCCACCAAAAGACTTTAAGCACTACATTCGAGGGGACGAACACGAACCGCCCAACGGTTGTCCCGGAATCTCCAAACTTTTCCCTAAGGACGAATGAATTTAGGAATCAAGTCGAGCTTGTGACTCGGTGACCAAAAACCAGTCACATCTTAGGAGCACCCATGCTTATCTTTCTACTTCTGTCTTATATTCTTATCTTCCTAATGAGTTTGTGAGGAGGTTTGTACTCTTCCGATCTTTGTGTTTGTTGTTTGTTGTGATTGTTTGCAGGATGAACCCAAATTTTCTGAAGTCTCTCGTGTTTGGTGTTTTGTCCCGGTCCACTCGAGCTTCCTAGCCTTTGCTTGAAATTAGTTTGGGGAAATCCAATATCCTAGATTTTTATCGACTAACATTTATCTTTTAGCACACTTAATAAACGGCTTAAGATTTTTGTCATACTTTCTCCATGCTTGGATTATGCATTCGACTTTTTGAGTTCTAGTATGGGGTTTTTCGAGCCTTAGACTAGGAAACATTGAGGACAATGTTTAAATTTTAGTATGGGGTAGTATATCTTCGATATAATCTTACCTACTTTTGCCCTTTGTTCTCACGTACCCCGTTTTCCCACAAAAATTTCAAAAATACGAGAAATTTAAATTTTTCAAAAATAAAATAAGTGTTTTGTCACAATTTTGACTTTCCTACTGGGTAGAATAAGAGTAAATTTTTACTCGATCGAGCATGTTGAGCTCTAGCTTGTTCCTTAACTTTTAGGCTAAGCATTCGCAGAAATTCGCGAAGATCAAAAAATGATAGAGTTAAGTATGAGTAGGATGCTAAACAAGGATTAGTTGGAAATCTTAAGAGCTCATGTATGTAATTTGTGGCTTTTTCTCCCATAAGCTCTTAACCGGATTAATATACGTGCTGTTTTTGGAGACTAAACTTAAATCAACAATTTTTATGTAATATATAGCAAAAATTTTAGTCTTAGTTCAAATTTATACTTGAATTTTTCAAAAAGAAGTTTTCTCTATATAAAGATTGATGTTTAATACAAACGTACTTTTGTTTCCTAAAGATATTTCATTGAATATCAAATTGGCTCTAGATTCTTGTGCACTTTTAGTAAGCAAGGACTGGAGCAGAATGTCCTTTATTCAATACCAACATTCTCGGAATGAGAAGTCGATAGATTATGCGTTTAATCTCTGTGAGAATGAAACAAATACTTTTTGAGAAGTACTTGAGTGGCTAAGATGGGTTGTGCATTTGCATCACTGGGTCCATGATGTCTACTTCAATACCAGAAATCAACAAATGAAATCCGATAGATTATGAGTTGACCCGGTTTCTATCCTAGTGTAGGAGAAACACCCTTTATCTTTTCTTATAAGCCTCTCACTTTTTAACTCCAACCTTTTCATTGCTTATCATTCGATTCTTTTTCATCATATTCTTGTCACTTTTGAAATATTTATCATGTTTTCGTTCATTCTTTCTCATTTAAAGCTCTATCTTATAAGGCCTTTTGACATTCGAAACATGTTGATTTGTACCTCAAACTTCATCACCTAGACCTAACTATCCTAAATTAGAAGGAAGACTCTGAGGTAGATCAATTCCTGTTCTGGAAGATCATAGGAGTATTTTGGGAGTAACTAAATCACACCGTGCAACTCAATCAACATATGCCAAGATAATTCCTTTAGAAAGAATGTCTGTGAAAACCATGATGAAAATCTGAAATCATATCATGAGATTTTGATAATATCAAGAAAATGTAGAACAATCACTCTGTCTGTTTTTGTATGCGGTGGCATTTCTTTTCTTGCATACTTTTCTCTTTTTCTTTTCATGTGTTGTTCTTGCTTTTGAAGCACATGACATATAGTTTCATTTTTTCAAGTATACGATTTCTCATTTCTATCTTTCTATTTTTCTCTCACAAATCTCTCTTTCTATTTTTCATCATTCTTACAAACATCATATGAAGAAGAAAATTTTGATCTTTAAAAGTTTTCAATCATTATAAAGACACTCCCCCTTAACATATGCCTAGAAACATTTTTAACATGAAGCTAAAAACGCAATAATACGAATATGTGAAGGTGAAATGTAAAACAATTTTCCATTTCCGTTTTTTTTTAAAAACTTTTCAACAACACATACGGACACTCCCCCTCGAAAAATACCATATCTTCGTTAAAACATCTATAATGGAGTTCCTCTTTGCACTTTTGATTCCTTTATTTCTTTAGACACTTTTCACAAAAAAATACATCGATTTGAAGACCTTTTTTAAAATTGATTTTATCTTTTAAGTACCACATAAAGATTTTGAAAAATATTTATCATTGACTCAAGTCAAAGAAGACTTCTCTTCTTTTTCAAAGATAAATGCTCTGAAACAAACATTTTCTTTTCTTTAAAGCACGGATTTTGTACTAACATGTACACAAGCCATCAAATGAAGCTCGGGTTTCGTACTGAATTATACGAAAGCCATCAGTTTAAGCTCGGGTTTCGTACTGAGTTATACGAAAGCCTTCATAAAAACCAAAAATCTTTTTGTGTTTTCTATAAAACTTGGTATAAAAGAAAATCTTTTTGTCTTTTCTAAAATTTTATATAAAAGAAAATCTTTTTGTCTTTTCTAAATTTAATATAAAAAGGGAATGGAAGTCGGGTGACGGAGACTCCGAACCCCCGACCTCAACACCTCAACCTTTTATACACACACACTCACACTCCTTACCGCTGTGCCCTGGGGTCTTTTTCATAAGACCCTTGCACTATTAATTTCTTATACTCATTTAGCTTTATAAGCTCTTATAAGCTGTTAAGCTTATTTCGTGGCTTATTTTATAAGCTACAATCTCGGGCTTATTTTTCCTAGGATTTATATAGTTTAAGCTATTTTCTGTCATTTTTCTAGAATTTTTAGAGTTAATTTAGTAATTTTAAACATTAATTTTCATTAAAAACTTTAAAAAATCATAAAAAATAGAAAAATAATCAAAAAAATATAAATCTTTTTTTTAGAAAATTTTCTTTTATCCTAAATCTCAAAGGAAAATTAGTTTTGCTTACACGTAGGGTCTAAATTGCAAAATTTCGTTTTCTAAAGAACGGGATTCGTTCTCGTTTTTCGTGTTTTAACGTTCATTTTAACTCCGTTTTTGTTCTAGTTTTCTTTAAACTTACTTTTTAGTCAATTTAAGTCCATTTAAAAAGAAAAACTCAATTTAGGTTTAATTTTATAAATTTAGGGTTTGTAGCTTCCGTTTAAGGTTTCCCGTTTTGCGATTTAGTTAAAAATTTTAAAATTTCCCGTTGTTATGTTTTCATTCTTAAATGTAAACAACTGCTATTTTAAATTGTAGAGAAGAAAATCAAATCAAATTTTGTAACCCATTCAATCATTGTCCAAGCATCAACGTGGTCTCATTTCACAAGTCGTTGGGAAACGACCCTGGGAATCATACCTTCCCGGATAAGATACCGTATTATATTTATATTATATATATTTTGAAGGTTTTCCTTTTCACCTTTATCCTCAAGGGTAAATTGGTAAATTTTCCATCGTATTATATTTTATATATTATAAAAAGCTGTATCACATCTTCATAAACCAATCTAAATATGCTCTTGAATCACTAAAGAAATATGGCTTTGAATCTTGTGACCTAGTGGATACTCCCATGGTGGAGAAATCAAACTGGATAAGGATAAATGAAGGGAAAGCTGTAGATCCCGTCACAACTATCGGGTATGATTGGCACCCTCCTTATCTACAGACATTAGACCTGACCTACAATATGCTATATGCATGTGTGCCGGTATCAGGCTCGCCTACCCAAAAGCATTAAATCTGAAAAAAGGATCATTTCCGTTATCTAAACGGAACCTTACGATCGGGGACTTTGGATCCGAAGGAAATTTCATCCATTGGCAACTAACAACTATTGCAGGATTCGGATCATGCTGGTTGTCAAGATAACAACCCCGCCGTAGCACATCTGGTAGTATACAACTTTTAGGTGATAGACTTGTGAGTTGGTCGTCTAAAAGGCAGAAAAGCACTGCGATATCCAGTACTAACTTAATATATTGCTTGGTCCGTAGTTTTGCTCAATTCCTTTGGATTGAGATCACAACTTACCGCCTATGCTTTGGATTCAAATAAAATCCAATGTACTATGATAACCCCAAAAAAAGCGCTAGTTGCCGTTATGCTTGCACAACTTCAACATTCCAGATCCAAGCATATAGACCTCAGATTCACTTCATCAAGAGCATGTTGAAAATGGTGTGATCGAACTTTACTTTGGTCAATACGAGTAATCAATTGGCTGACATCTTCACTAAAAGCTCTTGCCGAGAAAGAATTTTAATTTCTAATCAAAAAGCTGGGTATGCGAAGTTTAGCCGGGAGACTCTGAAAAAGTGCCAGAGACGTTTGACAATAGTGGTGTTATCTATTCAATATCCTTTGTATCATATGTAATAGTAATATAACTCAGAAAAACAAAAAATGTTTCTTTTTATAATAAATTTTTTCAAACACAAAGTACAAAATTAAAAAAAAGAAGAAAAATACAAAAAGAAGTTTTCAAATGGCAGTCCTTCTGAATATCGATAACATTTACGGTCTTAGAAATGTCATCAACAATGATACGAGCTGTAAATGAAGTTCGAGCCAAGTGTCTATGTTTTTCAAAACATGCCATATGGATTGCCTATTAATTTCAGATAGCAACCCGGTCATCATCATAAAGGAAAGTATTTGGTTTTCAAAAAAAGAAATCTTGACCTCTCAACGGGGATTTATCTCGGGCCAGTCTAACTTTTATGGACCATGCAAAGGCTAGTGATTACTTTGCATCCACAATCCGTGCTTCCAATATTTCCATTAGTGTACGTCTTCAGTGCATTTATGATATAAATAAGAGAAATCCTATTTATCATGGTATTTGTTGTTTGTCACATAAAAAATCATTCCATCATCTGAAACATTTTCATCATACATTTGTCTTCCTCAACAACGACTACAGCTTTAAATAGAAAACGTCATTGTATGAGTGAGAGCGAATGTCAAATCATCTCGTCATGATAACATGAGCTTTTAAGGAAAGGGTTTAAACAATAACGGAATATCTCTTGGTTTGTAAGTTAATTAAGTGTAGCTTGCTTGTGCCTTATGTGTTATTTGTTTATTCCTTTAGGGTATAGTTTGCTAAATTATGTCTATAGGTATGAGAGTTTAAAACACCAAGGACCATATGTGCTATGTGTTTAACTTGAATATATCTTATAAAACTTAATTAGCATAATATAATAAGTTATGTAAACATGAGGGGCCAAAAGTGTTAAAAATAAAATTGTTTTATAACAAGCACAAACCACACCCATCTCAGCTACTGTTCATCACACACACACACACACACTCAAAACACACACACGCACACACACTCAACCGCACACTTCAATCCTTCTCATCAAGAATTACTCAAACTTAAGGTATTATTGTTACATTGTTTCTCACACTCCAATGAACACACATCTCATTCGAATTGCATTTTAATAAGAATTTGATCTCGATAAACCCTAAAATCAAAATTAGGGTTCATCAAATCAAAGCTTAGTAAAAACCCAAATTGAATGAGGGGTTTTGATCAAGATGGAGTGTAGAACATCATGTTAAAACAGTTTTGTTGATTATTGTGATTTAAATGTTTCTTTTGTTTGATATAGTGCTCGAAAAATTATAATTAATGTATTAAAGTTATGTGTTATGAGTGGGATTGCAATAACATGCTTAGTTGTTTCACCTAGAATCTTGTTTATGCTCTATTAATATTCATAACATATTAAAAGTTGAAATCGATCGAACCAAAGTTTCCCATGAACCGAACGAGTAAAATGGGCCGAACGAATGAATAGATAGTAAAGACCGAACGAGTCTATATCACTATGAGCCGAACGAGTAAATTTTAAGTGTGAACCGATCGAGTGTTAAGTGCTATGGACCGAACGAGTGAATGTGAGTGTGGACCGAACGAAGTGTAAAAAGGAGTAGGCCGAACGAGAAACTTTGCTATGACCGAACAAGTAAATCTTAAGTGTGAACCGTCTAGTGTTAAGTAAGTCATGAACTCCAGAAGCAAGTTTGGGCCGAACGAGTAAATTTCAAGTGTGAACCGATCGAGTGTTAAGTGGTATGGACCGAACAAGTTGGGCCGAACGAGTAAATTTTAAGTGTGAACCGATCGAGTGATAATGGGATGGCCCGAACAATCGGGCCGACGAGAGAAGTTTGCTATGGACGAACGAGTGAATATAGTGTTGGACCGAAACGAGATGAATATGAATTTGGACCGAACTGAGTAATCTAGTTGTGGACCGATGAGTAATCCACTCATGACCGAATGAGTAAACTTATCAGAACCGATCGAGTGCAAAATAAATGGAAACAGATCTGTGTATACTTCTGTAATCAACCAATAAGATTAATCCTTGATATAACACACTTAAGATCAATTTTATATACTAAGGATAAAATATCAAGTCTCTTATTTAAAATAGACATTAAAAAGCTGAACAAAACCAAAGTTATCTACATACAACTTAGTTGTTCCTTAGGTGCCTTCTGTCTAATAACGTCATTAGTCTTATCAGATAATTGATCTTCAAAGTGCTTAAAAGTCATACAGGTTCTAGGCCGTCATTGAATGTGTCATATGATAAATTGCAGTAACTCTTTCTTAACATAATCTGGAAATCTCAAAGGTTGGATCAGATCGCTTTGGATGATGCTATGGTTGCTCCTAGCGAACCACTTAAGATGGCAATGCAAATCTCTGAATTAGCTCGGATGTCACTTCAAAAGGATGCAACTCTTTAAGTTATAATTAATGTGTTAAAGCTCACACTTTCTACAAAGCCATTCAAGCCTCGCTGATGTTCCTGAATCAACATGGCAGGATTTCTTGGCCTACTGATTATATTCCAAAACCACCTGATCAGATTCAAGATGAATAAAAAAAAACACATTCTCAAATCTTGATCAATTCATACATTCTTTAAATTTGTCCCCTAAGTCGTAATAAGAAGTTTGAAGAACCACCTCTTGAGAAGAAGATTCACGCATTACTAGCCAGTCTGTGTCACTTTGGAGAAATAAGAAAAGACACTGATGTCAATGTCAGAAGCTGCATCAACCTGGAGATCATTTGCTGGTATCATCACCAAATGTCTCAGTGGTAAAACATCCACGACTGTCTTCGACTTTCTCAAGCTCAATCTTATGGAATGTACAATAACATGGGTGAAAGAAAGTTGATTATGCATATCATCTGTGGGAGGACTTTATTACCAATTGAGAACAAAATACGAAGAATGGCAATGCGAAGAACTAATCCTCGTTTTACAAGCTAATCGTCACTTTGTCATGGCAAAAGACCCTTTAAATTCCTCCTAAGAAACCAGTTATTGGCACAATGCCAGCAGATGACCTAATGTTCACGACAATCAATGTCATCATAAGGAATGAGAGACACTCATTTTACGGGACTATCATACCAGCAGAGTTAACAAAGCAGACATCCGCAACTCTGATCATACAAAGTAGGTATAATGTATCTTGCTTCAGGAAAAGGACACAAGGACAAACGGGGTAACAGGCTAACTAACCACAGGGACTAACAAAGGTAACTATAAAAGACAAAATTACACAAATGGTCCCTGAAGTGGACCCCGACTACAAAGTGGGTCCAAAGTGCTTATTATCAAAAAGCCAAAGAAGCAAAGCTGTTAAGGGGCTTGAGGGGAGTATTTTTCATAAAAGGTGCATAAGCTCCAGCTGACTTAATAAGCTAGAAAAGTGAGCTTTTGGGGCTGCAAAAGCTTATTAGCTTATTTTTCTTTCTTTTCTGATTTTAAGCTGCCAAATAAGCTAGAAACTAATGGAATAAGCTACTAGGCCTAAGGGTACCCTAAATAAGCTAAGGTAACTTAATATAAGCCCTAAAATAAGCTGGAAAGGAAATAAGCTATGTGACAGTTTTAAAAAGAAAATAAAAAAAATGGAACTTTAAGCCTAGAATAAGCTATACTAGAGGGGGAAATAAGCTATGATATTTTGGGGAATTAAAGGGCTACTAATAAGCTATAATAAAAAGCTAAAAGATCCTAAGGCTTAATACCTAAATAAGCTAAACAAGTGGGCTGAGTTTATGGTCTCAGCACCAGGGGAGGTAAAACAGTGAGCTAAAGGCTTATTTGAGCTCATGCAATAAGCTCTCAAGAGCTTTTTAGCCAAAACAAACCCAAAACAGATTAATAAGTGAGGCAAATGAGCTTATTTTCAAAATTTGAGCCCTTAGAGTTAAGAAAAGGCTGCTGATGTTGGGGCTTGAAAATGGGAGTTCTTAAAAAGTTTGCAAAGCCAAGTTTTGACTTATACTTGGTCAAGCCAAAGGGACAGCACAAGGGGTTGGATTTATTGGCTAGAAACAACAACAAAGAGCACACAATGGTGTGCTTAAGCTGCTTATGCAGCTTGAGCACTTAAGCTCAATTATGCTTATTCAAATCTTGACAGAAACCAAAGGAAACATAAAAACTAATTTTTAAACTAAAAGTGGTGATTAAATTGTCTTAATAAAGCCCACACACTCAGCCAAAGTTGGCTGAGTGAGCTTGACCCATACCAAACCCAAAATGACCCATTTTGGGGTTAAACCAAACACCCCCTTATTTTATAAAAAAACTTTTTAACTGATTTTTTTGTAAAAGAAAGCAGAGATAAGTGATCACAAGTAAGTTTTAATAACTTTTAACACATGTTTAAACAATTTAACAGAATTAAACAGTTTTAAATGATGCTTGAAATTTCAACAATAGCAATTTTCTCAAAAACACTTAACTTTTATTAAAACTGAAAGTATTACAATAAAAACTTGAAAAGAAACTGAGTACAATGATTTTTAAAGCAAACTTGATTAAAATTTAAACTAAGGAAGTAAAAACGGGATTTTTTTTCTTTTTCTTGTTCTCTTCTCTTTTATAGAGGCCCTCTTCCTTCTCTTTGTCTTGGGTTGTGATTCCTGTGAGAGTAGGAAGCCTCACACTCAATCCTAGCCATCCATTCGCCTTGTAGCAATCTCAGCCATTGAAGGGGGGTGCGAGGTTGACTGATTTCCAAGTGGGAAGAGATATAGAGGCAGGGTAAGGTGGAAATGGGTGAGGGGTGAGCTGGAAAGTACTTGGGAGGTGGTATTGGCCATAAAAACGTGGGGAAAGGGTGGTATGGTTTTGGCGCGAAGGCTGGTTAAGGTACGGGTTGTTCGCAGGGTTTAAAAGAGAAGATTGGGGAAGAGGCAAGAATGCCCCCCCAACTCTCTCTCTCTTTTCATTTTGTTTTAAGCCGATTTTCAGTTATAACAAGGTTTAGAAAGTGACGGTTTTGGTCCTTGTGGTTTATTAACAAAAGATTTAAAAGGGTTTGGCAAATTGCAAGAATGGTCCCTGCTGTTTTATAACTAAAAGGGCAAAAGGAGGTTTTGGCAAATTGCAAAACCAGCCCTTGTGTTTTATTTTTCTATTTTTCTTTATAAAACAACTTTCAAACTTGGCAATTTTAGCCCCTAAAGTTTTAAAAAAAAGGATTTTGGGCTTTTGTTGGGCTTGGGTTTGGGTTTGTATTGGGCCCACTGGGTTTAGGCTTAAGTTATTGGGCTTTTTAAGGCCCAATAAGGTACAGGCTTGATTATTGGGCTTTTTCAAGCCCAATAAGGTTATGAAGTGGTTTTGTGTGTACAATGGCTGAGATTGGCTGTAACTGGGCTAGGATTGGGCCTTCAAAGTCTTCACAGTCTTTGTCAAATGCACACAAATGGGCTGTTGTAATTGATTGAGGGCCCATTTGGTCTTCACAGTCTTCATAGATATACTATTGGGCTTTCCCGGCCCATCAGATGGGTTAAGATTGCATCCAATAGTATTCTTCAGTTCCGGCTCCGGTTTGACTGCTGATTCTTCTGTATTGACTCTGACTTTGTCATTTTTGGACTTTGGCCTTGATTTTGCACAGTCTTTTCCATTCCATGCTCAGTTTTGTCATTTTGGCTTGGTTTTCTGTCTTTTTGTTGATATCCACTTCCTGCACAATACAAATGCAAAACAAACATATATTTGGCAGTTTTTGTCTGTTTTTGGTCATTTAAGCTCGTTTTTAGAGGTAAAAGATATGTGTAATTAAGCACTTATCAGCTGTCACGAAGGTGGAAATAGTCGAATGGCAAAACTACAAGCATCTTGATAGGATCACTGTACAGAGGGATGACGACATTCGTTTACAAGTTAAAAATAAGGCTTTTTCCACTGACTTCGGATCAAGACATTGAGACATGTGCTTATCATGTGCAAGGTAATGTGGACAAATCTCAAGTTTGATAGAACGTTAATTGATTAATGTCCCTTAAGAAGTTCACAAGAAGTGTTGTCATCAAAGGCGTGTGGTAAGACCTTCCAATTGGGTGTTGAAAGCTATCAAAAGAAACTCAACCTCACAAAGCCTGACACATACAGATCCAATTTGAGAAGAAGAGACGCTTACACACCATACTCCGATCCCAAAGGATTCATCTATGAGAACAAAGACAAGAAGAACATATTGATGCGCATTGATGAACTACACAAGTTTAGCGATGGTACTCTCGATGATGTTCGGACTGCTCTAAATGATCGCCTTAAGGTAAACAGAATGGAGTATCTGACTCAGACTTTTTCGGAGCAACGTGACAAAGTAAGCGAGAGCTATGATTTAGGGGGGGGGGGAAATTGCAAAAGATTAAAGACAAGGAGGATTCATGCGTGAGTTTGGAGAGATTTGTTGGTGGTTAGATCCATACGGGGGTGAACTTACGGCATACTTTAAAGGACCATATGATTTACATGTGTTTTCTCATCTTATAAGTTCAATCCTCGTAAATCATTTTATCTTGTGAATATGTTAATAACTAGTGTAGATTTTTTGGTGAAAAATAAGATGTGCTCGAGTACAAATTTTACAAGAATTTCTTAGTAAATTCAAAATCTTTCAAATAATTGTACTCGGCACCATCTTATAAACCCTCAAAAGTTGAGGGGGAGCAATAATATGTTCCATTGTGCTAGAATACATCATTTTGTCCCCGAACGGTTAATCAATTGATATCCAAAATATCAAGGGATTAACATTTTGGATAAGGGGAGAAAATGTGATTAACCTGGACTTAATGTATATTGACAGAAGTAATCAATTAAAATGGACTCGATGCACTCCACACTTAGCATGTACTACGATTACGATGCACATGTTAAGGGGGAGCTTTTAGTGATGATTAAAACATTCAAAGTGTAAACCTTTTGATATTAGTATCAAAACACTTTGGAATGGAATTTTCATTGATTTTTTGGTTGTAATGGTGTTTGGAATTCCTAAAAGAAAGACCATGTACTTAATTTTTATAGAGTTATAAGTGGTTGGGGTATAGTTATTAAAATCATGATTCCAGCCAGAACTGGAGGGATCTACCCAGGGATATCCACTAGTTAGTGTAGAAGTCCTTAGGAATGATTAAAAAAGGAGAAAAAAGTATGATTTAGGTAATTTTGCCGACTGAGATGGAGCTTAAACCACGGGATACAAAACCCAACAAAAGGTGTTAGTTATGAAGTCTCGGTAAGCATTGAAGGGGTTGAAGAATGAAAAAGAAATGTAAGGATAAAGGGTGAAAAGAAAGAAGCCCTCCATACACTTAGGCAGAAACCGGGTCAATACATATGCTGTCAGAAACACTTAGGTGTTGTCTGACATTGAAGACTGTCATGGACCCAGTGACGATATGCACAAACCCCTCCCAGCCACTCAAAGTCGGAAAGACTTTGTTTCAAAACTCACGGAGATACACTCATTTCTATTGGACTTTCTCACTCCGAGTTAGTTGATATTGAAAAGGTGGCACTCAGCTCCAGCCTCCGATCACTAAAATTAAAAGTGTACATTGGATCTAGAGCCAAAAGAATCATCCTTAATATCCTTAGGACACTTGTCATAATTTAGTTTGTTATCTCACACAAGTGAATATCCAAGTAAATATCATTAGAGTCCTACGCAAGATCCTTGTGATTTGCCAGAACATCCGTGTGATAATTTAGGTATTCGCAAGTGAAGTGGAAATCTGCTTGAGCCAACATTAACAAGCTCATGGTAAGGTAGCTGTGATATTTCTTTTATGATTCAAACTTGTGACAACTGGAAAGAAACGATGGTGCGATTCTATAAGAATCAAACTTGTTCCAGGAAATGGAATCAACGGTTGTTAATGAATTTTTGAAATGATTAACACTCTCCGGTTTTTGAATTGTGTCACAAAAACAATTTTGACGTGATAGTGATACACCGATTGATTTTTAAATCAATTTTCTATTTTCAATCGGTGAGATAGTAACTCACTGGTTCACTCTTATCGTGCTGTCTGCTTTGAGACGTTCCAATAATGAGAACATGCTGAGTACGATGAATCTAATACTTATGTGTTAGAAAGATTCAATACTACAGCTGGAAATCCTGTCAAGAAGATTCTTCTTAAATTGAATCTATCTGATCACAGGTCGATCCTTACGGATTCGAAGGTTACTCCAACCAAACCCGAGCGAATGACAAATCCATATTCTTCCCCCGCTTTATTGCTAACTGTTTTAATGCAGGATATTTAAAGATGGAGGTGGAGGTACATATTCCAGCTGACTCACAAGATCTATAGCCACATGCTCATACCCGATCGACAAAACATAAAGACATCATGAAAGCTCAAGTACATGTTTCAAGACTTCTGCTACTCTGATACCTGACGAAGTGTTAAAGTTAAAGAATTTCAAGAAAGATGCAACATTAAAGCTTTCCAAATCAACAAATCAAGAAAGGTATGAGCATGTCGGTCCAGAAGTCGCAAGTCCACAAGATGGCAAAGTTACAAGATGCGTTAAAGAGATTGGGTTGGTTGATGATTCTCAACGATGCTCAAGATTCAATTGTCAAACACAAGTTCAAAGGAACAAGCCATCCAGAATCAATGATCACGACAACATACTCACAGGAGGGAATGCCAAAAGGAGAGTAAAGACTAAAGACAAAGCATAGTATGCTAGGCTTAAAGTTTTGTAAAATGGAGTGACCTCCCTTAGGGGGAGATTGTTGGAAACACAAAAAGTATCGGTCACTTCCAAGTTGTATTAAGTCTTAGCTTGTAGTATGTGTAACGTTTTAGCTAAGAAACTAGCCCGGTCCAAGGTCCTTGAGATGCCTATTTCAGAAACCCATGGGGCCTGGCCAAAACATGTGAGTATATAAGCCCTCTCCTAGCTTGGAGAGGGGTGGTTGTTCATATTTTCATTTTCCATCTTAATTTACATTCATACATTTTCTTCCATTCCTTTCTCTAACATTCACAACCCACATCTTCTCTCTTGTTCTTGGTTGATATTAAGATTCCATGATTCTACAGAGTTGCTAGATCTGGAAAAGATGGTCTATCCTTAGAAAATAGATCTCTATGCTAAAGCTTTGCTGCTCTCAAGACACATGTTTAGTGTTGTAGATAATTATCTTTGGATCTAAAGTTTGGGGATGTCTTTCAAAAGGTACTTAAGAAACACACAGCAGATGATTCAAAAATATTCTCTGCAGTAAATTATTGAGTTACCCAAGAAACAAACACCAACGGTTGATCTAGAACAAGATTCAGAGAAAAGTCCTTCAGAGATTCTCAAGATTAAAAAGGAACAAGCTAAGAAGCAAAAGATACCGAAGTTTAATATCAAGTCTACAGACAAGGCAATTCTCAAAGAGTTTGATCAGAAAAGCGCTCTTTATCGAACCATGCATGCAAACACCAATGAGGTTATCTACAGAAATGACAGAATGAACTGCTGACCTTATCATAGATTGTACCCATGATTCTCATGGAAGCCTTGATAGAGGATGAAAAAATGTTATGGATATGTAGTTGCTGACCAAGTCAAAGACCATAAGAGGAAAGCATGATGATGATGAAGATAGTATGATGATTGATGAAGAACCCTCTAGCTGGACCCCAAACTAGGGTAAGAAGACAAGAAGAGAAGAAACAGAGTAGAGTCTTCCAAGAAGCCATCCACCACCAAGGAAATCCCTAAAGGTAAAGCTCTATCTAAAGGCTTTAAGACTGAATCCATTTGCTTCTGCAAAGGAACCGGTTGAAGAACCTACTGCTGAGGTGGTAATGGATGATGCAGGTTAAGATATGGTTCGTGATGATGATCAACCACAAGATGCTTTTGAACCCAAGACAACTAAGACTCCAAATCCAGAATGGTTTACGTAACCTCCAAGGCCTCCTAGTCCCGATCCGGAATGGAACAAGCGTCAGGTTGTACTTGATCAACCCGAACAACCTTAATTTAATCAAATGGTCTCTGCTATAAAGGATCCTCTCACATTGAATGACCTAATGGCCACTCCGATTGACTTCTCCAAGTATGTGTTGAATCCACTAAAATTGATATTCCCCTTACTCAGATATCTTATTAGGACCTGCCTATAATCTGTTAAAAGGCACATGTTCTAGCAGCGTAGAACTGGAGTACCATTTCCAAGAGTGTTTCAATGCATTGACAGATAGGCTTGATTGGAATAATCCTGAAGGAGATCGTTACCCCTTTGACCTGTCCAAACCTCTTCCTCTGCAAGGTCACCCAGGTCATCTAACCGTTGCTGCTGATTACTTCTTCAACAATGACCTGGAGTATCTAAAATCTTCTGATCCGGAAAGAACGTATACTACGTCGATCACAAAGAGAAAAGCAGCTCGGTATAAGATTAAAGGGATTGAAGACTTGGTTCTCACGCTTTGGAGTCCTACCAAAGTGGGGTATGACAAAGATGCATTGAAAGGGATCAAACATTAGGGTAAAGGGCGTAAGCTATGGCACAAATCTCAGATGAACAAGTTCTCAAAGCATAATGTGTATTCTACTAAGAAAATTCAGGGGTGAAGAGTTTTAGTGTCAAGAAACTGCACGGATATGGTCATCTAGAAGAGATTGTGGTGAAACGAGCTAACCGTCAGTTCTACAAGTTTAAAGAAGGTGACTTCGTGGATCTACACCTGAATGACATTGAAGACATGCTGCTTCTTGCTGTTCAACACAAGCTATTCCACCTCACTGATAGCGATATTGTTGACTTTATGGTGCCTCTTCGTATGTTCACAAGAAGTCTCGTCATCAAGAAACGTGTCGAGGATTTATAGCTTGGAGTAGAGAGTTACCAAAAGAAACTCAACATCACTCCACCTCAACAAACCTTTTAAGAAATAGAATTCAAAGAAATCTACACTCCATCTCACAAACCACCAGGGGTAATCTATAAAGATCTGACCAAATAGAAAAGAGTGATGCGGGCTGATGAGCTGTACAAGTTCTTGGATGAGACGCTCAAGAAAGTTCAAGATGAGCTTCATCATAGAATACTTGATTTTCGTTTGGAATACAATAAGGAGATGCCAAGGAGAAAGTGGACGGCTATTGACAGAAAAAGGTCGAAACTTATGGTCGAGCTATTGATAAGCGATGGTGAAAGAAAGATCATCAGAATCTGAAAGATTGGTTGGTGCTCGAGAACTCAAGATGGACTACAAACTAATGACGCGCACCACATGATCGTCATGTCCTATCTCAAAATCTTATCTTGTGAATATTGTGAATATGTAGTGTAGGCTTATAATAGTAGGCAATATAAATGGTGTTTGAGTATGAATTTTTCTAGAATTTTTCAATAAATTCAAAAAATTTCAAATTAACGTACTCGACACTATATATATATATATATATATATATATATTATATATAAATATATATATAATATATTTTTATTACCCTCAGAGAATTGAAAGGGGTCATTAAACATGTTCCTAATACGTGTTGTTTATTTTAATAATTGGACATTTTTTCCCTAAAACCATAAATATTTGAATCAATTGATATCCAAAATATCAAGAGATTTGACATTTATGATAAGGGGTGAAGACGTAATTAAAATATATGTCTAAAGACGTGATCTTAAAGGACTCAAGTGCAAGCTTCACCCTTCATGTGCTAAACATTTTCAAATATCGATGCACATGTTGAGGGGGAGCATTTTAAATGGTTTAAGGTTGAGAATAATACCAAAAGACCGACCATGTTTGTAATTACTTGGAGTTATAAGGTGGTTAGGATTAGGTATTCGTTCCCACAATCCAGTCAGAACCGGAGGGATCCACCTAGGGACATTCCATTAGTTAGTGTAGAAGTCCATAGGTATGATATAAAAAATAAGTAAAAGTGAGAATAAGGGAAAAGTGCCGACTGAGATAGAGCTAGTACTGGAACAAACCCAACAAGGTACTAGTTATGAAGTCTCGGTAAGCACTAAAGGGGTTGAAGAATTAAAAAGAAAAGTTAAGATAAAGGGTGAAAAGAAAGAAGCCCTCCTTACACTTAGGCAGAAACCGAGTCAATACATAAACTGTCAGAAACACTAAGCTGTTGTCTGGTATTGAAGACAGTCGTCATGGACCCAGTGACGCAATGCACAACCCTCCCCAGCCACTCAAGGTCTCTCAAAAGACTCTTGTTTCATTTCTCACGGAGATTACACTCATTTCTATCGACTTTCTCACTCCGAGTTAGTTGGTATTGAAAAGGTGGCAGTCTGCTCCAGCCTCCGATCACTTAACCAAATGTGCACTATTGAGTCTAGAGCCAAAAGAGATCATCCATAAATCTCATTAGGACACTTATCCAAAATATGCTTGCTAATTCACACAATGTGAAAATAAGAAATATATCAAGAGTCCTACGCATTATCCTTGTGATTTTGCCAGAACATCCGAGTGATACTTAAGTATTCACAGTGAAGATGGAAATCCTGCTTGAGCCAACATCAAACAAGCTCTTGGTAGGTGACTTGTGAGATCCTACAAGGATCGAACTTGTGATACTGGATATCGATTCGGTCCAGCTTATGAATTGACGGATGGATTTTGAAAAAGTTAAAACTGTTGGTGTGTTATAAAAACCGTTTGCATCTTAACACACCGACTGATTTTCTAAATCAATTTTCAATCTTATGTCCATGGGAAGCCTCACAAGGGTATCTGGACATAGGAAAGCTAAACATGAATTGACGGCTTAATCGGGAAGATAGTAACTTACTAGTTCACTCTTACCGTGTTGTCTGCTTTGAGATGCTCCTGTAATGAGAACGGCTAGTGCAGCTGCAAAACCCTGTCAAGGAGATTCTTCGGAATTCTACCTGATTACAGGCAGTATTTATACTAAGTAACAGGGAACTATGATTATTACAACTGTATTCGACAAAGTGACAAAGCCACTTTCATCCATATATGTTGTTTATCACTAACCCATTTATGCATATTTCCTGACGATGGTAGCAGTTTCCTGATGACAAGTCAAAGCCAATACCACATGCTCATACTCGACCGACATATATAAAGACATCATGAAAGCTCAAGTACATGTTTCAAGACTTCCTCTACTCTTATACCGTACGTGTTTCTTGAAGCGATGAAGTATTAAGATGATACCGTACGTCCTCCATAAAGTGACGAAGTGTTAAAGTTAAAGAATATCAAGAAAGATGGTTACACACGCTTTCAACATCAAGAATCGTATAAGCATGTTGGTCCAGAAGTCACAAGATCACAAGAAGGTAAAAGATCACAAGATGATGATAAGAGATTATGCTTGGTTGATGATCTCAAAGAAGTTCAAGATTCACATACAACTCAAACCAAGTAGAACAAGCTCAAGCCTAAAGTCCATGATCACTACAACATATCACAAGTTAAAGAATGAAGTTAAATACTACGAGCTTCAGACTAAAGTCAAAGCATAGTATGCTAGGTTTAAATTTTTGTAAATTGGAGTGACCTCCCTTAGGGGGAGATTGTTTGGAATACAAAAAGTATCGGTCACCTCCAATATATCTAATCGTAGCTCGTAGAGTAATCATACGTAAAGTTAGTAAGCTAATCAGGCCAAAGAATCATGGAAAGCCCATGACTAAGCCCATGGTCGGCCATAGCTAGGAGTATTTATACCCTCTCCACACATGGAGAGGGTGTTGGTTATTCATTTTCTCACTTGGTAATCTAATATCTTCCTTTTACTTTCTCTTTCTAAGTGTTCATCCAACCACCTCTTTCTCTCTCTAAAAAATTAAATGAATCCATCCTCTATGTGTTAAGATATTTTACATTCTCCTATCTCTAAACGACTGATTGTTTTAAGATTTACTAGTTATTTTTGTTTTTAGGGTTTATATAAGCGGTTGCTCATAACAAACTATTAAAACCCTAATTGACCTGCATGTTCCTTATTCTTTGAATCTTGTGGTTTGATTAGTTACTAAAAGGAATACAACATTCATGGTTTATCTCCTTTTGTCATAGTTTCATCGCTCGTTTCATATTATAAGATCTGGTTGTTCGTTATTAAGGTTTTCTTTTTTGACGTTGAGATTTGCTTATTCTTATTTTTATTTCGTGTGAGCTTTTAAAATTCATTCCTACTGGTGCTTGTTGCAGTCGTTGTAAACACACCAGGTTTTACAACTCCCTAGGCAAAGTACCTAATCGTTGGAGTATAGTATAGCAAGGACTCGATGTTATCGTTCTCTAGGGGAATAGAGTTTGAAGGGTCGAACTAAACCTAACTAAGATCTAAGAGGTTGAGAGAAGATTATTTTTTTATTTTTATGTTTTTATGAAAGCAAATAAAATTCAGGTTTTAAGAGGTGGGTTTTGATCTAAACTAATTAAACTAATATTAAATCTAAACTAATTTGGTGGAAACTTATATGGTAAACGAACGTATTTACTTAATCATGCATTACTCCTTAGTTTGCTTCTCCTAATCCTATTGCTTTGTCACACTTGTGATGATCTGTGTAAGTATTTCCTATGTTATGAACAGATTACACGAATCCGCCATCTATGTAATATTCCGTTAAGGCAACGCACAAGAAAGGTAGTATGAAGACTATTACAAGGCCCCTAAGAGTACATTACATGCATTAAAACACTTAAGAGGGATCAACCATATTAGTGGTAAGGTAATATGAAGACTATTACCGATGGTATCCTTTCTACACACTTGCGTTTCCCTAGACGTCTATGTTAATGTAATATTTTATAGCCAGTTTTCTAGAGCCTAACACGCACATCCATCACAAGAATCAATATTAAAAGGATCTACAAACTAAGTTTCATGCAATCATAAGTAAATACTAATGGATCTATCCTAGCATGTTAAATAGAAGCAAAGAACAAGAATCAATCAAACAACACATAGACATATTGAAAGATTAAAGGATAAATGACTTCACTTGATTAAAACATGTGTTTAATGTTAGGAATTCACTTTACATAATGACATTTACAGAATTACCATAGTTTACCATATCAACAGACTAGAATAGTCAATATAGGATTCTTATGTAATGTGTGGTGGTATAAATACCCCTCTATGGCTTTTATAGAGGGGTAGAGGCGTTTGTATACTTTTACTTTTATTACATTTTACACACACTAGTTTCTCCCTCTACTTTTTCTCTCTAAAGATGACTATCATATGGTTTGATTCACCAAGACCACCAGATCATAGATTCTTTGTTTCTGTCAATTGTATCAAGAGCCATGGTTACACTCTTGGGTCATGTTGATTTTTTATGGTCTCATTTGGTCTTAAATTTGTTATTTTTTTTGAATCTGTTACGTTTTTCTAAGTTGTCCATAGTCATTGTTATATGTCCAAAATATTTAGTGTTTTCTGGTCAAAGTTACAATATTTTTGGTCTCTAATCAGTCCTAAATATTTATGGTCTTGATATGCTAGTCACTTTTGGATATGTTATGGAAGAAAACCATGAAATACCTTTAGATTGTGGCTTATTCTGATGCTTATTTGTTTATTTACGTGATTTTTACTTCTGGGGTTTATTGTTGGTTTTTGGCTTATTTCATTGGCCATCTGCTTATTTTTGAAGCTTATTATGTCTGGTTTTTTTTAACTGATTTTGTAAAAAAAACTCAGATCTAAAATTTTATGAAAAAGAAGTAGGAAAACACATATCCAAAGATTCTGGATCTGGGTTTTGTTTTTTGTGGACCACTAAAAGTGACAGGCAAATTATACGTAGCCTATGGGGCGAATTATACGTAGCCCTTGGGGCGAATTATACGTAGCCCTTGGGGCGAATTATACCAAGCACTTAGGGAAAATTATACCATGCCAAGCTTAGGCGAACTATACACCCAAGCTTGGGCGAATTATACCACCAACCTTAGGCGAACTATACATCCGACAAGCCAGGCAATTTATACACCATGACTGAGTTAACTCGGTAATTACCGAGTTGAGTAAGTCAACTCACTGAGTCAGTGTCTAGTCAAGGTTAACAGAAGTACAAGAAGAAATAGACTGACTCTGAGATTAACTCAAACTCATACCATTAACAAAATCAATCAACAACAACATTAACAATAGCCTCACAAATCTAACAATCTATATCCTAAAACCCATCATCACAAACATCACAAACAAATCCACAATCTAATCCTAAAACCCTTCGTCACATCTCATATGAACATCACAAACCCACATCTATTCCTATAAACTCCACCATCTCATACAAACTCGCTCAAAATTCTTTTTTAATATTCGAATGTAAACAAAGACTCATAAAAATTATGTTATAGTTAATTATTTGTTTCGATTGACTACACAAAAACTACCAAAATAAAACCTACCTGAGACTATCTACATGATCTTGAAGCTTTGAAAACTTATCTCCCTTTCTTTTTGAAGTCTTGTGTGACTTGAATGTTTCGTCTGAGGAAAATAAACATAGGGTTTCGATTGAGATTGTGTGACTTAAAAAAGGTTTAGGCTTGCTATTCGATTATGCAACTGAAAGAATAGTTACGTGTTTTCGTTGGTGATTTGGTGTTCATTTGTTTGGTGCTTCAATTTTTAATTGATATGAGTTATGAATTGTTACAAGAGATGAATTCTTGTGTTGATTAGTACAAGATTTATGTCGTATAGGTGTGAGAAGAAATGATAGGATAATTTTCTTTGGAGTGGATGCGTTTAGATCTAGTGCAATTGATGTGGTGGATGAGTTTATGATATGTGTTAGGGTTAGGGTTAAGCAATGAGTAAAAGTGGGGATTGGGATATATGAGCATTTTTATACCAAAAAATTAAGGTGTAATAGAGTTGGATTTGGGCCTCTAATCCTCAGACTGGTATAAAATATGCTATTGGACTATGATGTTAATATGTGGACCGAATACTAGTTGGTGTTGGGCTTTTTTTATGCTTAAATTTTATTAAGGCTGAATACTATTTCTGATTGAATTTCATTATTAGTTGGCTAATAATTGAAATGAAAATCTGGGCTAAGCTACCACTAATATTAATAATGAGTTCAAATATTGTTATTAGTTAGTTATTGGTTGTATTCGAAGACAAAGTGACAATGAGACAAGACCTGGATCGATCGTTATAAAGAATCATGAAACTTAAAATTTAATGGCTTTTTATAAGTGACTACGAAGTTGATCAGGTATCACTTATTTGAGATTGAAGTGGTATTTCATGAAGGCGTGTTCTTATTTTATCTTAAAGTCGGGATTTAGTCATTCATGGTTGTTGGATGCATGACTTTCAAAGATAACTTGCTCGGGCTTACGATTTTAGATGAAGACTTGGGTTATCTAGTTACCAGCAGTCGAGGTGGATGGTTGAAGATGTAGATAACTATCACATAAAGGAGATACATTGTAGTTCTCAGTGTCACACGTAGAAGACGTTGTAGATAATCGCAAGCGGTGATGAAAGTCTCATACTTTGTCTGGTGGGAGAGATTTGTCTATCCGGGACTTAATTGACTTTGGTGTGGCAATTGTTTTTCAACACTATCATGAAGGAAGAAAAGTGCATATCCGGGACTTAATTGACTCTTGTGCTACGATTTCGACGTTGTGAAAGGGGTAAGTATTGAATACTTAGAGATTTGAGTGGTGCACAAATTCTCTAAACCATTTCGTTCAACATTAGTGTAAGCTTAAATCACAAGAACAAGGAATTCTACTTCAGTTTCAAGTTTGATATATCGGGTTCACTCCATCAGTGGTAAACATACGGTGGACTTGATTTTGTTTTATGCAGTTCTATTTTCTTAACCAAAGGTTTATACAAATTGGTGTATAAAGTGGTTAACTTGAACTAAATTTTCAACTTTGATTCATCGGGTTTAATCCATCAGTAGTCACTTCAACTAGCCTATAAAACAGTTGGTAAAAGATAGTTAGAGAGAGTTTATGAGTAGAGATCTGATCAGCAATTGATTCTCACTGGATATATTTGAGCTAATTTATTCCTCACACAAGTATTCAAGTATATATGCTTACAAGGTTTTGCGGATTCTAAGGTATCGAAACCAGCAAGGAGGAAGGAAGACACACCCTTGAGCCTTTTCCTTTCTTCTTCTTGAAAGCTTGTGTAAGTCATCTTTATTGAAAATCTTTTGGTTAGGCAATGCCAGGAAGACTAATGTCATAACCGCAGAGATAATCAGAGCTTTAACTTGTGGCTTTTGGGTGCATTTCTTCAACCACATGGGGGAAGTGATATCTTGTGAAAGGTAGTATGCATTATTTGAAATTCCAGGGGGAAGATTTGTGAGAAGAATTATTTAAGCGTGAGAAGATGCGTTGCTGATCTAGTTTATGTCTCCCTAAACGGTTAATCACTAAGCTTATTCTTAAAGAAGCAGTCATATTTGATGTAGTATCTTATTAATTCCGTTGTGCACTTAGTTATTCTAAGCTTGTAAGAAAGCTTTGAAATTTCTCAAGAGGGGATTGCTAGTTTAGGGGAAGCTTTAAAAGCTTCTAAATGATGAATATATTGCATGAATTAGGGGAAAGCTGATTCAAAAGCTTCTCCTTAACCATGAAGTGTATGGGTTACCTAGTTTATGCCTATTACAGTATTTCTCCTACAAGGTACTACAAAGATGATTTATGTTGGAGTGCAGACTCGAAGTCAAAGACCACAGAAGACATCATCAACATTAGAAGCTTCATGGAAGCTCTTGTTCTTAATCATTATGTACTTGTTAGGAAAATATTGTAAGTAATTCCGTATATCGTCCCGTGGGGGAAGATTGTTAGGAATTCACTTTACGTGACGACATTTATGGAATTACCATAGTTTACCATATCACCACACATAGGGACCATAATAGTCAATATAGGATTCTTATGTAATGTGTGGTGGTATAAATACCCCTCTATGGCTTCCATAGAGGGGTTAAGGCTTTTGTATACTTTTACTTTTTATTACATTTTACACACACTAGTTTCTCCTTCTACTTTCTCTCTCTAAAGATGACTATCATATGGTTTGATTCACCAAGACCACCAGATCATAGATTCTTTGTTTCTGTCATTTAAGGCTGATACAAAAGGGTTTTTAAGCCCTAAGAATTGCCTAAAAGCTGATACACTCGAACTTTAATGTTTAGGGTTCGTATCCCAAAAGTTGCACACAAGTTCCACACTAAAAACCCTAAAAACCAGTATGTATATATAGGAAATAGGCCACGACGGCGTCACTAGAATCCTGACGTCGTCGCTTAATCAAATCTTCTAGGGTTTCTTTTGAGGCGGTTATGTTTTGACGCCGTCACATAAATCTTAACGCCATCGCTTGTACGTTCTGACGGCGTCGCTAGCAATTGTGACTCCGTCTCCAGGCATTTTACGCGCATTCTTGAAACCACTTCGTGTAAAGTTGTAATCTTATCTTGTTTCTTCCCTAATTGAGTCCAAGTTACGTGTATTTCCTCCAAGAGCTTCCCAAATGCTAAAAACATAAAAATGAACAATTAAGCACATATTTTGGGCATATTTGCATGATTTAAGGGGTTAAATGACCCGAAAAGGGTATAAAATGACACCTCATCAAATACCCCTACACTTGGGATTTGCTTGTCCTCAAGAAAATAGGCTTTTCTACCTAGACATTAGCAATATCGGTGCATTTAACTTACTTTTCAAAGATAGTTTATGGCACAACCTATTAGACCTCGTAATTAAAAGCATGAAAACTATACACTAGCACCTCACAATACGTGTTTGGATTCTCTCTTTTTCTCAAGTGTATAATGAATTATAACTATAATTGGAAATGGGAAAATAACACTCATTATCTGTCATAGCATACAAATTACTATAGGCTTGGTAAAGGATAAAAAACTTCCACCGCAATGGCGTAAGCACCTAGGAATTACTATCAAAGAGGTCTTTAAAAGGTTAAGTTAAATGGAAACGGATGGATGAGATATCTTTAGGTGGATTTGGGGTGGTGGTGAGTTAATTAAATACAAGAATACACGTGAAGGCGTTGCTAAGCCAAGACTCAACTAAACTAGGACTAAGATATACAAACTTTACAACTAACTATCTTGATATGAACATAAGTAAAATGGCAGCCCATACATTTTTTCTCTCTTTTTTTTATACATTTTTTGATTCTTTTTTTTTCTATATACATTTTTTTCGTACACTTTTGCCCTGCAATTTGCTAAAATATAATAATACATGACCTGGGGTTTATAATTGCACCCCTACACTTGAGTTTTAGAATTACAAACTAACTAATGACCCAAATTAGGATGATCAACATAACATGGAGCATATTACGCACATATAGGAGTAATAAACTGACTTTCTTCCCCATCTCTTCATAAAATGAAAACTACCATGAATCTCAATCGTCCCAAAATTGTATACACAAATCACAAGACTCGACTTAGCAACCATGTACTCAAGTAAAAACTAACCGGGTTTATAACAATAATGTACTAAAAGCGAGTACATAAAAAGAAGCCTAAGGCGATTTGGGTGTAATAATGGGCTAAGGGTGTAAACAATGCTCTTCATTAATAATCTGGAATCCACTAGAAAATTATGAGAACCACGAAAAGGATAGGCTTGAAGGGGTATACTAGGGGTATCTTGCATTAAAAATGAGTACGAAGTAAGGGAGTGGGGATAGTTATATGATCGGGGAGCCATCATAACAAATACAGGTTTGAAACATGGTTTATCCTAGTGCCTCTTATCATTTAGCAAATCTTAATTACACAAGTGCGATCTCACAAGCGGTCTCAGGATGAATCACAAAAACAAGTTCCAGAATTTAATACACTACCAGTACACTCTCACATAGTTTTAACCGATACCAATGCTCCAAAAAAGGTGACAAAATCACATATGCACGATCAAATCTATGAACGCGACACATGCAATTGCTTAGTCCTTAATTGAGAAAGCTAAAGGTAAAACTATCTTAGGTATCAAAGATGGATACCTGAATTTCTAAAGATATAGGGGTAAACCTCACATTTTAAGGTGGAATTTTTAATGTGGTAAGGTTTTAGTGCTAGTCATGTATTTCCTATCCATGAGACACTAATAATACTCAGTTTTCATTGGTATGTACCATAAAAAATTTAAATTTGGGTCAAAATTACCTTCTACGCTATGTTTTGGTATATTACACATCATTTTAAGGACAAAGAAAATGCAATTAAAGGAATAGTTTCTAAGGCTTATTCCCCCTACACTTATTTTGAACATTGTCCCCAATGTTCTTAAAAGTACCAGAATAAACGAATAAAGATGTTGCTGCAAAGGATGGTGTATCACCATCTGTTACTGTTGCTTCTGGCAATGCACATATAGAGAATATGGGACAGTCATCTACTGGTCCATCACTACCTACGCAGGAAACAACTTTGGCTGGTAATACTCCTAATGGGATGATGAATGATGCTAATCTATGCGTTGATGCTTCTGCTACAATGGAGGATGTATCACCATCTGTAGTTATGGTTGACGAAGTTGTGGCAAAGGAAAAGATAAGTCCTTTGGTGGATACAAGTGGATCATATCCACCATTACCTACGCAGGCGACTTCTTCGACTGGTAATGCCCTTGGCCATGGTAAGTCCTCATATGCTAATGTTACTGGTAAACCAAATGGGAAGAAACTGAATATTCATACTTTTTTACACTGGGGATAATGGGATTGATGTGGTTGTCCCGGTGGAGTCTATTCGAGCTATAAGTGATCGATTTGCTAATACAGCATATGGTTTTTTCTTGAGAAAGAGGGTGGCATACCCTGCTGTTGCTAACTATGTTAGGAACACTTGGGGTAAATATGGGCTTGTTTGTTATATGTTTAGCTTATCTACCGGATTATTCTCCTTTCAATTTAGCTCCATGGATGGATTAGATGCTATGCTTGAGAATGGTCCATGGTTTATCCAGAATAACCCGCTTATCCTAAAGAAATGGCATTCGGATGAGAACCTATTGAAAGAAGATGTCAGTATTATTCCATTTTGCGGTTAAACTCCATGGTGTACCTGTTACGGCCTTCAGCGACGATGGCTTGAGTGCCATTGCTACTAAACTGGGTACTCCTCTTATGCTTGACTCATATACATCTGATATCTTGATGTGTTGTCGTGTAGGGTCAATTTATTGATTACCAAGTTTTAAATTTATATTTAGATGACTTATCCTAAAACAACACTTTAACAGACAGTGTACCTAATCGGGTAGAGTTTCGTGGTAAGTAGGGTGTCGAACACTAAGAGCGAGGTCATTAACCTTATATTCTATCAGTATTTTAATTACTCTAATTAAGTTAATTCTAATTACTCATTATACCTATGCTATATACGTTTTCTAATGGTAATGGGGGATTTTTAGCCTGAGAGACTGGCACAGGTTTTATGGTGACAATAATCAATTCTAAATACAATAAATATGCAAGAAAACAATCAGAAGATAAAAGAGCGGTTCAAGCCAAATGATTGAAAACCATAATAACCATATTAAATCTGATTAAACGCTGGTTTGTTTATTTAGTGCAATAATTTCTTATCTCAAAGTAGCATATCATTCTTAAGACTTAGGCGGGACATCATCCTAAGACCTAGACATGTTGAATCCTGTCATAATTAACGCATCCACATAAAGCATCCTTTTAGTTTAATTATAATCTATCTAGGGCTTAAAGCAATGGTGATCTTGTCAAACCCTAGCCCATCAGGACTTTACACACGTACTGTTTAACGGCATTTTATATACTGTTAGTATACTATTCAAATCTTTATCAATTAATCAAGAACATACTTGTTGAAACATTACGGGTCACCTTTCGGTCCAACTAAGCTCTTAATTTAAAGATAAAGATAGAACATTATTTGTGATCCTATTGGTCCAGTAATATAAAACACGATATGGAGAGCTATCCCAGTATCTAGCTCACTTGTTAGGCGTAACTAGACCCTGTTGAATGATAGGCTGGATATTCAAACACGTAGACAAGTATCATGTGATAAACATAATTAAACTTTCAAAGATAAATTAAGAAATCGATTTTAAAACAAACCAAACATTAAATCTTTATTAAGATGACTAATACCCTAGGGTATTAGCCCATAACCATTGTAATTATACAAGCGTGATCAAATAACTAAGGTAAACTAAACGTTTTACCGAACGATACCAAAAATTAAATGATTACAAGAGTAGAAATTACACGGTGTCTTCTATGGAATCGTGATCGATGCTTGACCTTTGGTTGCTCTTATTTTCTACAGAAAATCGTCTTTTATGTGTATGGTATAAAGAACATGATTTTGCAAACTGAAAACTCATTTTTGAGTCTTCTATTTATAGTCTCTGAAAAAGGCTGGATACGCCGTATTAGGCTAGGCCAATACGGCGTATTGTGGTGTTTCCCTTGGAGTGCGCAAAAAGTTTATAATCACTCTGATATATCTTCCCAAAATATATTTATTCACCAAATCATTGAATAGTTATCTAGCTGGATACTGTGTATATGTAAACGTGGATATGCCATATTAGGAATTGATAATATGCGTTTTCTTGTGAAGAGTTGGTGCTGATATGCCGTATCTCTTTTCCTGGACAAGGAGTATTGATCAGAATTTAGCAATCTTCAAATATCATCGTTTTAGCTCCAAAATATGTGCCTTTTAGCATGTCTTCACAAATCACTCCTTAATTACTGTAAATAACACTTTTAAGTAATTAAATACAAATTCTTGAAATAATTATATAAAAATAGGTAACTTATTCGGGATAAATGATAGTATAAATGTGACGTTATTTGATGTCATCAAATATCCCCCACTTGATTCCTACTTGACCTCAAGTAGACTCTAGATTATATTGAAAATGTATCCCAACCGAAGTTAAAGATTTTTCCATTTTAAGCACTTCTTTCGTTTTAATCACCTGTACAAGACCAAGCACCTCACAAAATATGGGAATGAAAACACTCAGATCACTCAACTAATCTAGGGTGTAACATTTAATTAGTATGCTCATTTGCTCGATCATGATTAGCTTCATATCATATGCTTGGCATGGATACACATCTCTACCACTAGAGCTAAAGAGAAACAATTCAAAAGGTAAATTAGGTTTTTATATAAGGCTAAAATGGATCACTCTAACAATCTTTCACCGATAGTACCACACCAACAAGGAAGCTGAAGCACATATACACGGCCGTAACGACGGAATAGACATGTGTGTTCAATCACATCCTTATTCGAGTTTAACCAAGGGTTAGGATGAAGAATGATTTAGGGTAGGGATCTTCTAGTGTGGAAACCGAAAGTCTCCTTAGATCTTTGTATCTCAGGTTGTTTAGACATTTATCTAGGATAATATCAATGTTCATAAGTTATTTAAACAAAGCGGAATAAGAAGATATGAACAAGGTTTTACCAAACATTCTCCACAGCCCTAATATTATTTGGTCAAGATAATACGGTTACATCAATGAACTGTAACAGGGATCAAGGAAAACCTTGATTACCTTAAGGCTACACCAACTCTACACTAGACGTCTACAACTTTCACTTTGTGTACACACACTTTTTTGGATGAATAAAACCTATAACCTGTATCTCTTTATATACTAGAGATATCTAGGTTTACAAGGAAACATATTAAATACAATAAGGGAACTATTAAAATATCATTAATTCATTCCTATCAACAATTAATAGCATTAATAACTTGTCTTTATTGTTTTAAGCAAGTCATCAATGTTGATCTTGTTTCTTTCTTTAAGGAGATCTTCTGAAATCTTATCATCATCTAAAGAATTCCTCCTTTCTCTTTTAAGTCCTTCATCTTTCATATGTTTTGTCTTATCAACTTAAATATAATTCCCAACAATCTTCCCCTAGTTAATAATGACAAAACCAAAATAAACACGAACTTCCCTTGAAGCTAATATATATGAAAGAATAAGGATCTATGCAATTCCACCAAGGCTCTATAAGTTGCACATCTTCTTCGTAAATCTTCTTCCCCTTTTTGTCATAATCAAATAGGAGATTAAAGTATGCAACTTTGATCTTCACAACCACGAACCAATATTACACTTCTAATCCAAGTATTCCAATGACCCAAATTGCCCTCCATTACGCACCTTAAGAAAAATGAACTTGAGCAGTAGAAACTTACACTAGCAGTAGTAACAAAGACTAGCAGTAGTAAAAACCTTCATCTTGATGTAGCATATAAATGGTTAAACATTTTTAACATTAAGCTTCCCCTGAAACCCATATGTTAACCATTTCTTGAATCTTCAATTCTGTAGGCTCTATGTAATGATTACTGATGAAGAAAACTAAGTATAACAAACTGGATGTAGAAGTACAATAACCCAAACTTGTATCTTATATCTTGTATTATCTACGTGACTCCGAACGTATACCCAAAACCGATGTATTGGGAGACCGCAATCTCTTGACAATAATCCTCATCTTCTATGAGACACATAACCAAAGTGATAGCAAATGTGAGCATTAGGCACCATAAGAAAAATCACACACCTTTGCTAGATTAATCAATTCTTCGTCACAACATGAACGCACGAACAAGTTATCTCCAAATGTAGCCAGCCATTTGAGATATGATAAGCACACAAACCCAAATAATTCCACTTCATCGTTAAATAGATGATAATTAACCTTCTTCATAACCAATTATAGCAAATAATAACGAGCCTTTATAAACTTGTTTAAATCCAAAAACCAATCTGTTCGCTTCCCCTTAAGCGAAACATCCTTTTTAATTAGAGATCTAAAAAGCTCTTCTGTTCGATAACTTCTTCACATCCGAGAACCAAAAATTACGCTCTGTCCGATATCAAATAATATTGACAGTATTAACCTACTTCTCGGACACGACTAACAGTATTAACTGTTTTCTCGGACAACACAAGCAGTACTAAAAATTATCTCAAGCAACAAAGCCAGTACAAACATTTAAAAGTGGCAGTACTAAAAGATGTTGGCAGTATTAATATTGAATAGCACCTACACTTTTCTTTGGAGCCCACATGCAACCATACTTAAGCACCATTAAACGAAACCCTAGAGAATAATTCTTTAATATATATTAGGGTTTTATCTACCTTTATTCACAAAACGTTTCACCTGTTTTTATCTTTTTATCAATGATTCAAGTTCACCATCATTACATCTTCATGTCCACCAAACCCTAATCTGTTGGGTTTATTACAGCTGCTGTTACAAAAAAATCTTGACAAACAATAGAGGATGACAACAGCACTAATGATTTACGATGGTAGCAACAATGATGGCATCAAGAAACACTTTTATACATAAAGCGTTTCATTAGAAGAGAATCAGAAAACCAATTAGGGTTTCATTCCTCTTTCCATACCATTAGTTAATTCAGCGATCAGAAACACAAAGTACTTGAGCCTCCTTCCTCCCATGACTTTTAGTGACACAATAATTATTAAGAAGGTGTCACAAAAGCCTTCAATGCTCAAAATTTTGTAGGAATTGTTGTTATAAATGCACGCGTATATGCTTCTTTCTTTAAAGCCAATCAATGATCTTCACGACATCAAAACCACCACTTGAAACCCTTTTAATAATTTTAACAACGACTTACAATCGTATTGCATACCAATTAAGGTAGAGAGGACGATCATAAAGATTGTTATAGCAATTTAACTCCAAAACCCTAGAGAACGTTTAACCACATAAATTTCTTAAAAATTAGGGTTTATGGGTTTCTTTAAAAACCTTGTAGATCCTAGATCAAGAGCCCTGTGGCTCTGATACCAATTGTGGAAACCTAAAGTTTCCTTAGATCTTTGTAGCTCAGGTTGTTTAGGCCTTTATCTAGGATAATATCAATGTTCATAAGTTATTAAAACAAACCGGAATAAGAACAAATATATAAACAAGGTTTTACCAAACATTCTCCACAGCCCCAATATTATTTGATCAAGATAATACGGTTACATCAATGAACTGTAACAGGGATCAAGGAAAACCTTGATTACCTTGAGACTACACCAACTCTACACTAGACGTCTACATCTTTTACACTTTGTGTACACACACTTTTCTAGATGAAAAAAACCTATAACCTGTATCTCTTTATATACTAGAGATATATAGGTTTACAAGGAAACATAATAAATATAATAAGGAAACTATTAAATTATCATTAATTCATTCTTATCAACAATTAATAGCATTAATAACTTGTCTTTATCTAGCAAGTCATCAATGTTGATCTTGTTTCCTTCTTTAAGGAGATCTTCTGAAATCTTATCATCATCTGAAGAATTCCTCCATTGTCTTTTAAGTCCTTCATCTTTCATATGTTTTGTCTTATCAACTCAAATATAATTCCCAACATCTAGTTTTCACCAAAAGTGATAAACCAACAAGGTGGTTGAATCACGCATACATGGCCGTAACGATGGAATAGACATGCATGACTCGATCTCAACCTCGTTGGAGTAAAACCTAAGGTTAATTGCTAGGAATGGGAAGCAAATTGTTGTTAAATAAAATTCACAAAACAAATAGATTAAGCTTGAACAAATAAGGTAGTTGCTAGTAACTTTTCCTGACCGTTCCATGAAAAAGACTTGAAATATACACAAATGCCTTGATCATAGAGATGACAAAGAAAACCTAAGTTGGCGTTCCCATAACGTTCAACTTCCTGAACATCTCAAAGTTACATACTTTTACAAAAGTGGCGATATCAGCCACTTTATACAAAACTATACATCATTGATTTTTATCCACATATCAACGAATAATCGATCCTTCCAAGTATTTCATCGGTTTAAGTTTAGCGAACCGACTATCAATCATCCTTCTCTTTTTTTGATGCATTTTCTATATTTCCTTTTTTTATAACATAAACCTCGATGCAATTTGACCGTCTTCTTAATCATAATTCATCCGGATAATTTTTCCTTTAACACTTCATCTTCAGACATAATACATAATCGCGAAAGAAGCAAAATACAAGAGCTACATATTTTCCCATTGCATTGTGCAATTTCCCGACCTTAACCGAAGATAGAAAATTTCCCTTTGACACAGGAAATACAAAACTTTACACAAAATCAACTAGCAACTTTGATTAAGTAGGCTTAATCTACAAGGTAGGCTAAGGTGTAACGAAATAAACATATGGTGTGAAAAAGACAGGAATGACTCAACATGTTTTTCTAAGGGATCTTACTCTTATAGTGAGAGTAAGCAAAGGGTTACACAGGATTTAACTAACTAGTGTAGTTAGTTAATTTTACAACATTAAGGCTTTTTGGTGTATTCCTAGAAATTTACCAGTTAAAAATGTTTATCCAGCTAAGTCCATAGTACTCATCGTTGTGGTCTCGAGTGATATACCAAGCCAAGTTCTAAAGTCCACTACATCACCGAAACACTCATAATTTTTTTGGAATTTTTACTAAACATTCAGAAACAGAATAGGCTTAACTCTCACAAAGTTTTAACCGATACCAATGCTCCAGAAAAGGTAACAAAATCACATATGCACGATCAAATCCATGAACGCAACACATGCAATTGCTTAGTCCTTAACTCGAGAAAGCTAAAGGTAAAACTATCTAAGGTATCAAAGATGGATACCTGAATTTCTAAAGATATAAGGGTAAACCTCACATTTTGGGGTGGAATTTTTAATGTGGTAAGGTTTTTGTGCTAGTCATGTATTTCCTATCCATGAGACACTAATAATACTCAATTTTCATTGGTATGTGCCATAAAAAAATTTAAATTTGGGTCAAAATTACCTTCTACGCTATGTTTCGGTATATTACACATCATTTTAAGGACAAAGAAAATGCAATTGAAGGAATAGTTTCTAAGGCTTATTTCCCCTACACTTATTTTGAACATTGTTCCCAATGTTCTTAAAAGTACCCGAATAAATTAATAAAGATGTTGCTGAAAAGGATGGTGTATCACCATCTGTTACTGTTACTTGTGGTAATGCACATATAGAGAATATGGGACAGTCGTCTACTGGTCCATCACTACCTACGCAGGAAACTACTTTGGCTGGTAATACTCCCAATGAGATGATGAATGATGCTAATCCACGAGTTGATGCTTCTGCTGCAATGGAGGATGTATCACCATCTGTGGTTGTGGTTGATGAAGTTGTGGCGAAGGAAAAGATAGGTCCTTTGGTAGATATACGTGGATCATATCCACCATTACCTACGCAGGCGACTTCTTCGGCTGGTAATGCCCTTGGCCATGGTAAGTCCTCATATGCTAATGTTACTGGTAAACCAAATGAGAAGAAACTGAATATTTGTACTTTTTTACACCGGGGGTAATGGGATTGATGTGGTTGTCCCGATGGAGTCTATTCGAGCTATAAGTGATCAATTTGCTAATACAACATATGGTTTTTTCTTGATAAAGAGGGTGGCAAACCCTGCTGTTGCTAACTATGTTAGGAACACTTGGGGTAAATATAGGCTTGTTTGTTATAAGTTTTATGCTATCTACTGGATAAAACTTAATTCTTCATTTAGGTCCATGGATGATTAGATTCTATGCTTTAGAATGGGTGCCATGGTTTATCTGGAATAACCCGTTATCAAAAAAATGGCATCTCAGATGAGAACCTATGAACGAAGATGTTAGTTCCATTCCATTTTGGTTTAAAACACCATGGTGACCATTACGGCCTTCAGTGACGATGGCTTGAGTGCCATTGCTACTAAACTGGGTACTCCTCTTATGCTTGACTCATATACATCTGATATCTTGATGTGTTGTCGTGTAGGGTCAATTTATTGATTACCAAGTTTTAAATTTATATTTAGATGACTTATCCTAAAACAACATCATTAATAACAGGGCAAGTAACCCGATCGGTGGAGTTTCATAGGTAAGTAGGGTGTTGAACACTAAAAAGCGAGTCGTTAACCCTTATATTCTATCAGTATTTTAAATTACACTAATTAATAATTCTAATTACTTGTTAAAACCTATGAATATACTTTGTAACGGTAAATGGGTTTTCCATCCTAAGAGACTGACACAGGTATTATGGAGACAATTAATAATTCTTAAAACACAATACATATGCAAGAAAACAATCAAAGATAAAAGAGGCGTTTTCAAGCCAAATGATGAAAACCTGTATTTATTAGTCCTATTAAATCCGAATTTAAATGTTGGTTTGTTTATTTAGTGCAATGATTTCTTATCTCGAAGTGACATATCATCTTAAGACTTAGGCGGGACACTCACCCTAAGACCTAGGCACGTTTAATCATGTCCTAATTTAATACATCCGTATTAAAGCATCCTTTTAGTTAAAATATAAACTATCTAGGATTTAAAGCAATGGCATCTGTAAAACCTAGCCCATCAGGACTTTACTCACTTACTGTTTAATGGCATTTTATATACTGGTATTTCACTATTTAAATCTTTATCAATTTATCAAGAACATACTTGTTGAAACATTACGGGGCCCTTACCATTCCAACAAAGATCATAATTAAAAAGAAAAGACAAAACGTATTTTTATTATCCTAATTTGACCAGGTAATATAAAAACACCGATATGGAAGCTAATCCTAGTATCTAGCTCACTTGTTTAGGCGTTACTACTAAAACCAGTTGAATGATAGTTTCGCATATTCACACACGTAGACAAGATCATGTGATAAACATAATAGAACTTTCAACGATAAATTAAGAAATCAATTTTAAACAAACAAACATTAAATCTTCTCATTAAGATGGCTATACCCTAAGGTGATATTAGCCCATAACAATTGTATAGGGTGTACTAATACAATTTGTAAGATTATTATATATAAAAATTAATATTAAGAAACTGAATATTTGTACTTTTTTACACCGGGGGTAATGGGATTGATGTGGTTGTCCCGATGGAGTCTATTCGAGCTATAAGTGATCAATTTGCTAATACAACATATGGTTTTTTCTTGATAAAGAGGGTGGCAAACCCTGCTGTTGCTAACTATGTTAGGAACACTTGGGGTAAATATAGGCTTGTTTGTTATATGTTTAGCTTATCTACTGGATAATTATTCTTTCAATTTAGGTCCATGGATGGATTAGATGCTATGCTTGAGAATGGTCCATGGTTTATCTGGAATAACCCGTTTATCATGAAGAAATGGCATCCAGATGAGAACCTATTGAAAGAAGATGTTAGTACTATTTCATTTTGGGCTAAACTCCATGGTGTACCTATTACGGCCTTCAGTGACAATGGCTTGAGTGCCATTGCTACTAAATTGGGTACTCTTCTTATGCTTGACTCATATACATCTGATATCTTGATGTGCTGTCGTGTAGGGTCAATTTATTCATTACCAAGTTTTAAATTTATATTTAGCCGACTTATCCTAAAACAACACTTTAACGGGCAGTGTACCCGATCGGGTGGAGTTTCATGGTAAGTAGGGTGTTGAACACTAAGAGCGAGGTCGTTAACCTTATATTCTATCAGTATTTTAATTACACTAATTAAGTTAATTCTAATTACTTGTTAAACCTATGATATATACGTTTTGTAACGGTAATGGGGGGTTTTCAGCCTAAGAGACTGACACAGGTTTTATGGTGACAATAAGTAATTCTAAACACAATAAATATGCAAGAAAACAATCAGAAGATAAAAGAGCGGTTCAAGCCAAATGATAGAAAACCGTATTAGCCATATTAAATCCGATTAAATGTTGGTTTGTTTATTTAGTGCAATGATTTCTTATCTCGAAGTGACATATCATCCTTAAGACTTAGGCGGGACATCATCCTAAGACCTAGGCACGTTTAATCATGTCATAATTAATACATCCGTATAAAGCATCCTTTTAGTTTAATTATAATCTATCTAGGGATTAAAGCAATGGCGATCTTGTAAAACCCTAGCCCATCAGGACTTTACTCACTTACTGTTTAATGGCATTTTATATACTGGTATTTCACTATTTAAATCTTTATCAATTTATCAAGAACATACTTGTTGAAACATTACGGGGCACCTACCAGTCCAACTAAGATCATAATTTAAAGACAAAGACAAAACGTTATTTATGATCCTATTGGTCCAGTAATATAAAACACGATATGGAGAGCTATCCTAGTATCTAGCTCACTTGTTAGGCGTTACTAGAACCAGTTGAATGATAGGTCGCATATTCAAACACGTAGACAAGTATCATGTGATAAACATAATTAAACTTTCAACGATAAATTAAGAAATCAATTTTAAAACAAACCAAACATTAAATCTTCATTAAGATGGCTAATACCCTAGGGTATTAGCCCATAACCATTGTATTTATACAAGCGTGATCAAATAACTAAGGTAAACTAAACGTTTTACCAAACGATACCAAAAATTAAATTATTACAAGAGTATAGAAATCACACGGTGTCTTCTATGGAATCGTGATAGATGCTTGATATTTGGTTGCTCTTTTTTTCTTCAGAAAATCATCTTTTATGTGTATGGTATGAAGAATATGATTTTACACACTGAAAACTCATTTTTGAGTCTTCTATTTATAATCTCAGAAAAAGGCTGGATACGCCGTATTAGGCTAGGCCAATACGGCGTATTGAGGTGTTTCCCCTGGAGTACGCATAAAGTTTATAATCACTCTGATATATCTTCCCAAAATATATTTATTCACCAAATCATTGAATAGTTATCTAGCTGGATACGACATATAGGTGATCACATCCCAAACATACTATATATAATATAAGTGTATAAGGATGTAACAATTATAGTATAGTAACAATTATAGTATAGTAAGTATTTTCCGTCGGATTTAAGAAACAAACTTTTAACCAAAGTTGTCTCAAAAACCTCCCGGGTCGTTTCCCGACGAGGTGCGAATTGAAAATCGGTTAGGCTCGTGATCGCGCGTTTTGAATGGTTTATAAGGATTTTTGAATGGGTTTCTATAACTACTAATAAAAATGAATAAAACATGTAAAGCACGTAAACATATAAAACAATTAAAAATTAAAACACAAGAACGTAAAAACGTAAACGGGAATTAAAGAAACGCGACATTTAAGCAACTATGACAAATTTAATCCCTACGAATGCAAATTTAATTTTTATAAATCCTAAATGACAAAAGAAAATTTTCAGAAAAAGAATTATATTTTTTTATTTTTATTTTATTTATTATGATCTAAAAACAAAATTAATCAAAATTAATAATTAAAAATAGTAAACTAAATTCTAAAATTCTAGAAAAACTGTAAAAAATACTTTGAACTCTGAGGATCTTAAGAAAAATAAGAAATGGAAAATTGGCTGAAAGAATAAGCTAAAATTAAGCTAATAAGCTCGAATAAGCTTAACTCTCAAAAAAAGGTTAAATAAAATTTGAATACACCCTTGGACAGAAAAGTCCCAAGGGCGCAGATGGTATTTGTGTGAAGTGTTGAGGCGTGTATGGTGTAAAGAGGGAGGTCATGGGTTCGACCCCCATGGCTTCCTTATTTTTATTTTTTTTTAATTTATTTTTTTTGGAAAACTTTTTGTTAAAACTTGTTTATCACCTAAAAATAAGCATTTTTGAAAACTACAATTTTTTATGAAAAGCTAAAATAAGCTTTAAAGGTTTTTAAAATAGTTTTAAACTATGACAAAACTACCACTTTGCAGGCTACATTTAGTTATGAAAATGATCTTATAAAAACCTAATAAGCTAATTTAATCCTAGCTTATACTACTAAAAAGTTATTCAAACAACATCAAAACCTAATTAGCACTCTACCCCATCTGAATTAAAGATTAAAGAAGGCTTATGGACAGACTTTAGTGCTGATGCACTTTGCACATTTTGAAAGATTAATCGCTAAATCCTAAAAGAGAAATTATAATTCTAACACTACTACTTCTACTGCATAATAAACTGTTTTTTTTTTACATTAACTCAAACTCAAATGCAAAATCATTAAAGCTTGACATATTATAAATTTTAGAAAAGATGGAAATAGTTAAGGTGGAATTTGGTTAAACTAAGCCACAAAATGAACTACAACTGATTCTAAACTGATTTAAAATTGACTTAAGATTGATTTATGACTAAACTAAAAAGGATTTTGAGAGCTATATTGACTAAGACAGAGTTTTAAGCTTATACCAAACACTCCTTAAAAATCAGCATACCTATTAGAGTTCAAAACAGATAATGAAACTTGGTGCAGGCTTAAAACAGATGTAGTCCTATGTGTATTAAAGGCAAATGAGCAATCCAAACTAAACAATAAGCTCTGAGATAAGCTTTAACTAACTAGGCAATTTGGGTGCAAATTAAGGCAGATTTATATAAAACTAAGCAAATGAGTAGAATAGTTTATAAAAACTTTTAAACTAGATATAATAAGCACATTTGAGACAGAATAAGCACATATTAAACAACAATAAGCTGAATAAACATCTAAATAAGCAGGAAAACAGAAAATAAGCTGAAAATTAAAGTTGAGACTTACAAGTGGTCCTTAGAATTTGTAGAAGTCATAAACTCTAACCTAACACCCCTAGATCCAATTCTGACAGCTTATTAAACTCATACCAAACCAAAGCTTAAGTAAGCTTATTCCCTTTACCCATTTCCAAAACCAATTGCATATGCTTACAAACCAAAAGAACAGCTTCAAGCTTTAAACTATAAAGCTCAAACAAGCTTATATGAACATTATAAAAGTATGAGAGACTGAGACTAGCTTATCAGCAGCTTATTTAATCACTTGGAAACAAGTTTGAAACATAAGAGTTAATTTTAAAGCAAATAACATGAATTGATATGAAACTTACATTTTATTAAACAAACTGAATTACAATACTTTTAAAACTAAAATTACAATAAAAAAATAAGCTGCTAAAATAAGCTAATCTATGCTACCCTACTCCTACTCCTATATAGCTTTAGCTGTATGAGCTTCTCTCCTTTTATAGTGATGTGATAAACCTTCTAGGCCTTCAGGACACTCCTCTATCTTTAATCGCATCCCTCCAATCATAACTGATTTTCAATCTATCAAATCTTTGCCCTTGGATAATGTACACGTATTTCAACCAATAAGAGGCTTGAGGATAGCCAGCGTGTCTATGATGTGTCAGGCGTCCTTCTAGAAACTAGGGGTGTGTATGGTGGATTTGGTTAGGAGAATTTACCCTATTTGTGTGAGTTAGGGTAAAATGGAGGGAAAACATAAGAGGGATAAACAGTAATTTGAGTTAGGGCGTTGACCCATGTTTTGATATTTGACTAAAGGTATAAAGAGTTGTTGGGCTCGGGTCTGATTATATGGGCATTTTCTTTCTTTTATAAAAGGTTTTAGGCTTTTAGTTAGATCAGGGGCTTTTAGGCTTAGGTTTTAAGGTATGTGGGCTGACCCGGCTCACCAAGTGGGCCCGGGTTGGTCCGTAAAAGATGGGAATGCCTTCGGCTTTGGTTTTCTCGTCCTTTTCACATTCTCATGCTCGTTAGTGTCCGTTTTGTCTTTTCTTTTGTCCATTTCTTTAATATCCGTACCTGCACATACACAAATAAAAACAAGCATATATTTGCCATTTTTATTATGTTTTTGGTCTTTTGGGTTTGTTTTTCAAGGAAAAAGATATGTGTAAAATAGCACATACCAAATTCTCCCATACTAAGGTATTGTCGTGTCCTCATGCAATATTATAAATAATACTTTAGAAAACTAAGAATCTTAATCCTGTGGTATGCGTTTAATTACACATACCTTTTACCATTAAAATCGGACTTAAATGACCAAAAATACATTGTATTTGTATGTTTTCATTTATATTGTGCAAGAAATAGATATCCGACAAAAGGACGAAAAACAAAGCAAAAATGGACAAAATCGAGCACGGAATGAAAAAGCGTGAAAAGACAAAGTCAAATCAAAGCCAAAGTCAACAGGGTCAACAGAAAAGTCAAAAAGTCAACCCCGAGAAGTGGCAGTGGAACAAGCATCGAAAACCGAACCCGAAAACCTAATTGTCAAAAGTGGGCCCACTCGTACCCACCTAGTGGGCCCGAATCAGCTCACTTTATATTAATAAAACCTTAAAGCCCAAATTCCTTTTAATATACCCGGCCCAAATACACCTAGCCCATACCACCTCTAACAGCCGTTTAGCCTTTTTAAACCTTTGACATCGTTAGTCCCTTTAGGGACTAACTATGCAAATAAACATATAACTCTCAAGGACTAACCTTGCCACCCCCCCCGCCCCCCCCCCCCCCCCCCCCCCCCACCCCCCCTCCCCCCCCCCCCGCCCCCCCCCCCCCCCCCCCCCCCCCCCCCCCCCCCCCCCACCCCCCCCACCCACCCCCCCCCCCCCCCCCCCCCCCCCCCCCCCCCCCCCCCCCCTCCCCCCCCCCCCCCCCCCCCCCCCCCCCCCCCCCCCCCCCCCCCCCGCCCCCCCCCCCCCCCCACCCCCTCCCCCCCCCCCCCCACCCCCCCCCCCATCCCTCCCCCCCCCCCCCCCCCCCCCCCCCCCCCCCCCCCCCCCCCCCCCAAAACCGAACCCGAAAACCTAATTGTCAAAAGTGGGCCCACTCGTACCCACCTAGTGGGCCCGAATCAGCTCACTTTATATTAATAAAACCTTAAAGCCCAAATTCCTTTTAATATACCCTGCCCAAATACACTTAGCCCATACCACCTCTAACAGCCGTTTAGCCTTTTTAAACCTTTGACATCGTTAGTCCCTTTAGGGACTAACTATGCAAATAAACATATAACTCTCAAGGACTAACCTTGCCACCCCCTAAACCTTTATACACCATCAAGGGCTATCTATACAATGAATGCTTACACTTACAGGGGCCATATGTGCCATTTTTTCCTAAAGTTTCCCTTGCCCTTTTATACTTCCATTTCCCACCAAATAACAAACCCCAAACCTAAGTACTATTCATCATCCATTTCCCCACCCGCGTGCACTGTAGCAACCAGACAAAATTCACACCACTCCAAAACCTTAACCCCACTTTGTGTACACTGTGGCAATCCCACAGTCTTTTATTGGACATGGAATGAAGACAAGAGATCAATGGTTTGGATCATTTGGCTTGGGGACAAAGGCATTTCACGGGCCAAGATGTGTTTTTGTTCTCTCCTCCGCAAGAAAACACAACTAGCACATAACAATGAAGACCTCAGCCTTTATATAAAGAAAGAAGACAGCAATTGAGGTAGATAGGAGTAGTTGTAGCTTAAATTTATTTTTGATGTTTTAAGTTTATATTTTTAAGTCTTTTAAATATTGTCATTTTAAATTCAAGCTTTGTAATCCTTTTTTTATAGTTAATGCAAGATTCAAGTTTTTTTTATAATACTAATTCTGTACTTTTAAGTTATATGCACTCAAGTAATTTCCTGTTTACAACTCTTTTCCATAATCCCTTTTAAGGTTATACAAGTTATTTTAGTCATAAAAGCTTTTACAAAAGCTTTATATGAATGTACTATTTCATCAAGAAGAGAATGGGTGTTCATGGCAGCTTATTGGATGAATAAGCAATCTTGGATGGCTTATTGGGTTTAGAGCTTATGGTAAGCACATAGGTTAGAATGTGTATAAGCCTTTGGAAAAGAATGATACTCTTGCCAAAAGCTTGGACTCTTTGTAAGTCACTCTTTTACATTTTTGCTTATATTTACTGTAGCCTTGCCTATCTACTATTTTTTTGCTTATTTTGTGCTTTATTGTGCTTATTAATGTTTGATTTATGCTTATTGTCTTGGTTTATTGATTACATGTCCTTTCTTTGAGTCTTTGTTCTAAACTGTCCTTATTTGCCTTAATATGCCATTTTCTTAACTGCTTATTTGAGTGCTTATTCTTGTTTGCTAATTGCTTATTCTTGCTTAACTTTTGTTGCTTACCATCTGTTTTAATAATCCTTTTCTTAAAAGCTTAAAAATCAGTTTTAAAAAAAGGTGTTTTCATTCTTAAAGGGGTGTTTGGCATAACACCCCAAAGTGGGTCATTTAGTGTTTAAAAACCATTTTGGTCTTTTGGCAATCTTTGGCAATTAATTTTGAGTGTTTTTAATCTGAATTTCCATTTTGAGCTTATATTGTAGCTCATTTTTGAGCCCGCACCTTGTCCCAATTTCTCTTTTCAAAAACCAAACAACAAGTGCTGTTTGTGACAACCACCTTTCCAACACTTTTTCTTTGCTTATTTTAATTCCAAACTTCAATCTTTTTGCTTATTTTTGTAGCCAGTTGGTCAGACTATAAGTCCCCTCAAGCCTTTAGCCATAAGGTTCTCTCTAGCGTGCTTAAAAATAAGCTCCAAAAGTTGTCCCTTAACCTGTTGTGCATGCAGTTTGTGTTTAAGGGCTTATTGTTTTTTTTCAGCTTATCGGGTTCTTTTTCCTTGTTCCATTTTGATTGCATTAGCTTATTTAGCTTAGGTGTTTTTCTGTTCTTGCTTATCTTTTGTCTTCTCTTGCTTAATTTACCCCTATAAGCCAGCAGTTTAGGATTTTTAGTGCTCTAGTTAAAAAAATGCATTCTGCCCATTAATTTGCTTAATTTTCTGCTTATTTGATAAGTTTCAAAAATAGTTGTAGTTTTAAAAAATGTTCATCTATATGTGCTTAATAAGTTTGTGAAAAAAAAGTTACTGTAGCAATATAAAAAGTGGGACTCGAACCCCTGACCTCTCGTTTAAATGCCATACGTGTTAACCATTTGCTTCAATAGCTCATCCAACCTAAGTGTGCACAATTAATTATATATGGTCTTGTTAGCCCAATAAGCCCATAAGCCTTTTTAGCTTATTTCGCTGCTTATTTGATAAGCTGGGACCACCAGCTTATTTTTCTTAGAACCAGCCCACCTTAATTTATTTTTCTGCATTTTTTGGGATTTTTCCCATTTTGTTTACTATTTTTTATCATTTATTTTCTTTAAATCTGTTTTAATTAATTAAAAATTAAATAAAAATCAAAAAAATATTTTTCTTTTTTAGAAAAATTTTATTTTGTATATTACACCTTAGAAAAAATATGAAAACTTTCATAGGTGTCATTTTTCGCACATTTTGAGTTTTTAAACAGGGTTCGGGCCGTTTTTCGTTTTCTCGTTTTTGAAAACTTATTTAACTCAGTTTTGGTCTAGTTTTTTTTAAACTTCTTTTTTAGTCAATTTAAGTCCATTAAGTGAAAAAACTCAATTTAGGCTTAATTTTGAAAATTAGGGTTTTGTGTGTCGTTTTTGTCTCGTTTCTGTTTTTAGTATAATTTGTGTGATTTTCTCGTTTTAGTGTAGGTTTGCCTTAATTTTCTCGTGCTTTAGAAAAATCAAACTACCTTGTTTATTCAAACAACAATATCAAACCGACTCTCGACTTCCAATTCACTCCTCGTTGGGACTACGACCCGGGAATGCATATCCTGTACTACTTCTGTGGGGTTCATTGATTTTCTTGCGTAATATAAATTCTCTTTCTTATATTATTTATCAAGTATATATTATTTATTATATATATACAGGGTTTGAAATTTCCGCAAATCGAATATTGAAGTTGAATTACCTCGAAAAGTAAGCTCTAAGTACTTTCATTTAAGGGATTAAAGATACATTAGCTATTGGAAACAGCCCCCGTTTTTCCCTTTTTCAACATTATTTCTCCATTTTTACTGCTTTTTCATAACTTTCCATTATTCTCAACATTTCATAAAACATTGTGTTTCATTTATCTCGTCGATATACTTAGGAACATAGAACAAGCAAAATTAATTCATCGTCCCCAATTTCACTTTCATAATAAGATTAATAACAAGATCATTGTAAATACAGTATGATACTAACATTTCTCATTAAATACCAATTGTTGTATTACTTTTTTCTCCTTTATTCCTAATTTTGTTATCTCGAGTTTTTATTTTTGTGTTATACCTGAAGGCTCTTTAAGACTTATTTTTCGATATTAGTAAATCCGAAAATCAAAGCAGGACGGTTTAAAGATAAAAATTAGCTTCAACCTTATCCTTAAAAAAACCGTGATGTTCTCATAGAGGTGACCAAAATTTGGCTTTTATTAGTTATTAAACTTAACTTATGTAATATACGCCCTAAGGCTTTTTAAGACATAAAATCAAGTTAGATTTAATTTGCACCATATACCCTTAAGGTCTTTAAGGTAAAACAAATCACTTTATTAAACATGATTCAATCATTACATATTACCCTAAGGCTCTTTAAGGCCTTGAACACTTTAATCACTTAGCCACTATTCCCTTAGGCTCTTTTTAAGGATAAGTAATCTCATGATTAACTCTACTTACACCATATACCCGAAGGCTCTTTAAGGTGTTAAGGTTAAGCAATTATTCATATGATATATATGAGTATGCCAAAATTCCGGAAAAATCCCGATGTGTTAACATATTTTATTGGTCATCGTTTCCCAAGTTAGGTGGAAATTTCACTTAAAGATTAAGTTGACCGGACAACCGTATTTATTAAACATTATTAAATATACAAGTGAACTAACAAATGGTAGAAAAGAGCACAATTGATATGTATGAGCTTGAAAGAAACTAATATTCCAGTTTAATATCATGAATTATAATTAACACAATCATTTCTTATTCTTTGCAATTTTTAACAATCTCTAAGGAAAGAGGACTTGCGATCATGCTTAGACTAGCGAATTAAGATCGGCACTTTAACAAGTCACACCGACTTGGCAACAATTTTTATTAAATAAATCGAATTCGGCATAAATGGATAAGCCTACATTAAGGATATCAAACAAACTCGATTTAAATATGTTAAGGAAAAAATTAAGGTATTAAAACGTTGTCAGATCAAAATTTATTTTGTTCACCTTTATTTGTTTCACAACACTTATTTCCACCCCCCTTTATAATTTTTTATGCACAATTTTATTTTACTTTTTTCTAATTTCACCAAATAAATCACATCTTTTTGGTGGAAATAAAGAAAAAACAGGTTACATAAGAAACATGATCGTTAGGAAATAATCAAATCGACAGAAAAAAAATTTTTTTCCCCCCCCCCCTATACTAATACTCTACACATTGTCTCAATGTGAGATTAATATCCCCATTCTAATTTCAATGTAATTTGATATAAAGGGTTCTTTACGCAAAATCTAAAGCCGTTTCTTAATTATGTTAAGATAAACGTTAGTCGATAAGATTTGGATATTGGATTCCCTAATTGAAGCTGTGGATATGAAGTCGAATGTTGAATGGACAAAACCAATAGCACGAGAGTCTTCAAAATGTAGTATTCCTGGACATAAAACCACAAAACACGAAAACACAAGAAAAGGAAAGAGGCGAGCGCCCCTCACATGAATCGTTGGAAAATAGATATAGAGATAGAAAATGCTTGTTTTTGTTAATGGAGTCACGAGATTGCTCGGCCCCGCAATTAAGTTATCCTCATGGGGGAAGCAATTGGATTAAGATAATTTTAATGGGGTCTTTCATTAATGTGTGGAATAAACTTAAAAGCAAATGAAAAAGTTCTAATCCGCGATGAGATGCGCAATGACTCGCGTAAGTAAAGATTGTTCAGGTGGTCATAAAATAGTGGTTCTTCACTCTAGTGGTGAGAAGTAAAGGGAATCTAAGGGTAGGTGAGAAACGGTGGAGAAGGTCCGTTAATGAAAAATGTGAAGCGAAATCGCCTATCTTTTAAGCATTTTGGGAAAGAAAAAACAATACTCACCTCCACCTGGGGCTAAACATTTATTTCATTTTAAGCTCATCCAAAAACCAAAATATGTTTATCACCGGGTCACAGTCTGTGGCTTAATGTCGAAGGTAATAATGTCTCTATCAGGAATAAGATCATCGTTAAGTAAGTCAGCGTTATCGAATAATAATATCCCCTTCTGAGTCAAAATCACTTCTCTATACTCGGTGGTATCGAGTCTTCCGGAACAAGAAATGTATCAACCTACCTCATATAAGAAAAATCACTATCCATAAGGTAATCGAAAGTAAGAGGAGGGATTTCGAGGCACAATAGGAATAGAAGGTGTAAGATTCATGCATTTCGATCTTATCAATAAGAATATTGACCATTCTAATAATTTCTCACGAACGAATTGCTTCTCGATTTGAAGAATATCTAAAATTAAATTGCTCCTTCTTCTTCATCTAAAATGCGTCTTCATTCAATTCCTGGTAATATTGGAATCAAAGACTCGAGTTCAACGGCGAACTCCTCGGGGAAGAAACTCAATCTTAAGAGATTGGTGATCGAAAGATCTCGACTATAGCAATGAGTTATAAGTCCAAATTCGCATCAAAGACTGATCATTATCACAAAAGGAACATCACCCAGACAGATCTTTCGGGAGAGGAAGGAGGGGAGGGGGAGGAGGGGGAATAATACTTGGGCTCTATGTTGTGTACATATACTTCCTTTTTCTTGTTTTTTTTGGAAGGGGGGGGGGAGGGAAGGGAGGGGACCAGGGGGGGGGAGGGAGGGGGGATAATTTTAGTTTTTGTTATGTTTTTTTTCGTCGTAAAATTACCCTTGGACTCTCTTGGGATTGTGTGACACGGTTTCAACACTAGTCTTTCTTTCTTAATCGATTCCATTTCCAAATAGTGCTATAAGAGGCTCATACCTTATACTTAGTGAGTATCGAGCTCCAATGGGCGGTAAGTGGGTGTGATTGCTTTAGGCGATGTATATAAAATAGTTTAATCATTCAATCAACGACCCATTAGTGAAAATTCCAATTTAGAAGAAAACTTTGAGCTGCCGCTCTTCTTGTTTTGGTTGAATTCCATTAAGAATTTGCAAATCATTCATAAGTTTAAGTAGCAATTCTTGCATAACTTCAGGTTGATTCTGCTCTTCTTCTACAGCTTGCTTAATTTTAAGAAATCTCTCCTCAGCTAGCAATAAAGCCATGCACTTTTTATTAGGAGGTATATGATCATATTCCTTTAAAAAGGCTTGTATAGCTTCCATTAGGTTTTCTCTAGCTTGCAACATTTCTGTACTCGTTGCTTGAGGAGGTTGATGAATAACGGGAAACTGCGGGGGTTGATATTGGTCAAAATCGAAAGAATTAGAATTATAGCAAAAATTAGGTTCATAGAAATTTTGGTTCAACGGTTGACACTGAAAAGTCTCATGAGGACCCCCGCAATTCTCATAACTTGGTGAAGTTTATGGAAAATTATAATTATCAAAGTTTTGATTGAAACACGGGTTCTGATTGTAAACAAACGGAACTTGAGGTGGACAATCGTAACCATAATAAGCATCGTTTCCACATAACTCACAAATATTCGTCTCATACTGTATAACATTCCGTGTTTTAAGGTCATTTACGACGTCAATAAGTTCACTATTTATTTTTAGTATTGTACGCGTTTGCTTTTAAATCGTAAACGTTAAGTTAAATCGCGTAAGCTAAAAATGATCATTCAATGTAAACAGGCATCAAACAATTAAATGTTTACATCAAGCAAGTGTTAAGTAATTATTTTGAGGATAATTATTAACTTTGTTCATTGTATTTTTATTGGTTGTGTAAAGTGATTACGTTTCGCTATAAAATACGTTTAGGCATACCCGGAACCACCAAAACCTTTATACGCTTCAACAAATACCCATAATTATACCCAATAAATAAAAATTACACAAAAACCTTCTAGATATACATACAAGGCCGGATATGTATGTATGAATAACAAGAGATGTTTGTTTTTGACTTTGTAATATTAGAGCACATGTTATTCACATTTGGAAGCAACCAACTTACAACTTCACCAACTATGTCTTACACACTTCCAAATCTTGTAAGAAACCACTTCCCCCCCCCCCCCATTCTTTTCTTACACATTAGTCATTCAAGCTAACCATGGTTGAGTTAGAAAAAGCTAGTGATATTAAAAGTGCAAGACTTATATAAAAACATACACAACACTTTCCTTAAGTGAAAAATCAACTTTTCTCTCCCTTTTGGCTCTTAAAAACCCACGACATTAAACCACCTTCATACACAATCCATAGTTTGATTTTTTAAGACCATACAAGCATTTATACATCATTCCTATGATAACCTAAGGTGTTTGCAAGGATTGGCTAAAGGTTTACAAGTATCTAAGCAAGAAAAGCAAGATTAGGGTTTTGTGGAAAACTAGGGTTTTCTAAGCTTGTAAGCTTGGGTTTATTATCTAAACAAGGGTTTAGAAGTTGTTACATTTCATCCTCCTACACATCAAGGTTATCTAAAACCCTTTATGTCTTTACATCTATGATCTTTGTGTATATATGTGTTCTTTGTAGCAAAATCACCATTAGGATACTTTTTAACATGAGAAATGGATTTTTACTTGTGGTTATGATTATGTACACCTTCACACATGTTATGATGTTGTTAATATTATGCAATAATAGAAGTATAAGTGATGTACACTCTTGGTTTATGTATAAAAAGTTTATATACAAACTTGTTTAATTAGGGTTTACTTAAATAACTTGTAATTTAAAAGTTACATAACAAGTTGTGATTTAAAGAGGTTATCAAGGACTTGATACTATGGACTCTTGTATAAGATATGGTCATTATTATATGTAACATATATGATAAATGTAGAACTCTATAATTTGGAGAACTAAAATGGAGAACTCTATAATTTGGAGAACTAATATGGATAACTCTATAATTTGAAGAACTAATATGGAGAACTCTATAACTTAAAGAACTAATATGGACAACTCTATAATCTGGAGAACTAATTTACATGTACTTTTTATAAACTAAACCATACTTGTGCACTATTTCCTGAGATGAATAGTGTTGGTTCATTTTTAATAAAAAAAATTACGAAACATTTTGGAAACACTTAAATAATATTTATACTTGTTCTAAACTTTATAAATATTATTATAAAAAGGCGATTGAACTAATTATGCGATTATACGGGTTCAAATACAGGGTATTTATTTATCAAATGCGATTTAGTCACGATTTCACAAGTGCAAATAGATGGTGATGTAGCTACATAGACTTATATATGATTATGTGTTAATCAAAGGGATTAGTGCTTATACGACCTATATTGGATTAGGTTGCATTTGATCATTTACCTAACGCTTTATCTATGATATTTGGATTATCATTAACTCAAGGTGAGTTCATAGCCCTACGTTTTACATGGTTTTGTTTTATAAGTTTTGGGGTGGAGAACATGCATCTGTTTTATAACTAGACACAAATGGAACTTTTTTTATTATAATTACGTGTTGCCTAAGTAGCGATAACCCAAGTTGAGCCCATTATCATGAACTGTCAATTGCATAGATGTAGTTGTTAAATTACATTATGTGAGCGCGAATGTTATGAATAGATCTATTGGGATTGACATCCCCGTTCGGGTGATTAGCTATCACCAGGAAAACAAACATATATCATGTCGGACTATGGATGTTGTGGGTTAGAACATCAATACGGGCAATGTGGGTAATTTTATATTGCTATTTATTTATGTCGAGCTTCAGTGTCATGAGCTTAGCGCAACGTAATTACAACTATGTGATGTTTTGCATCTCCTGCGTTATCATATATTTGGGGAAATCTTGTGGTCCAATATTATACGATTTATCAAACCTATGAATTCACCAACATTATTATTGACGTTTTAAAATAATGTTTTTCAGAAGGTCAGTAAGCACAAGGTGCAAGGGATACATTGGTGATTTTGTATTTTGGGATGTTATGCTTAAAGATATGGTTGGATTATATTATGGGAATCATGTTTCATTAACTAGTATCTTTGTAATATGAATAATAAACAAGTAAAGCTTCGGGCTTTTGTAACAAATTTTTGCTAAATCCAATGTATCAGTTTTAAACGACTTTTAATGGTCGTTCTATATATATCTTGTGTTATTGATCTATGATGTACCATCCCCAATGACCCATATTCCGCTGCGACCCATTTTGGGGGTGTTACAGATTGGTATCAGAGCCAAGGTTATAGAGAACCAGGTCAAATGTTTTTGCTGGACTATAACCATTTTCAAATATTGCATTCCTAAAAAGGGGTTTTTACGGGACATACACTAGTAGTTGCATTAGTTAGTTATACTAGATGCATTCATAATTGATATACATGTTTATAATATATTACGTATATTACAATAAGAGCCTTATATAATATACTCATATAAGTTATTTTTGCTGGTCACAGCAGTCATGTCAGCTGATTCCACAGTTCCTTATACTTATTGTTCACTCTGAGGCACGATCATGGAGTATCCCATCTAAGGATCCTTACGAGGAGGCTACCCGATAGTTGTTGGAGCAGGCACCATCTCTCCAGATTATGTACCTGATCCTATGGAGTTAGAGGATCATGTACCAGTGTACATTCTTGAGCCTGAGTACCCTGAGGACTTAGTGCTAGCTGAGGATGAGGCACCTATAGAGGCATACATTACTGAGGTTGCTTCTGCACCTACACCTCCACTACCACCACCATCCTTTCTACCCTTACTTATCCGACCCCCACGTACTAGAGTAACCATGGCTCAGATGAGAGCTGCAGCACCATCTACTACTTCCATCGGAGACGCCACCATTATTACCAATACCACTACCTGCACCATCCACTAGCCGCAGAGCTGATATTCCTGAGGCTGACACGCCGCCTCGGAAGAGGCTACTACTTACTGCTCCCAGACCTAGGTGTGAGGTTAGGGAGAGTTCTGCTGCTGCTGTTGCGAGACAGCCAGGACCCACTATGGCCCGTAGGGTTGATTACAGTTTTGTAGACACTGTGGAGACCAGGGTCTGAGATACTAAGAGGAGGATGATGGCCACCATAGAGGTGGTCAACTTGAGGGTCAGTCACCAGGCAGATGTTCACAGGAGAGAGAGTTCGGAGTTTTACTCACGACATCATGAGGCTCAGATGGATAGTTCTGCTGTGAGAGTTGAGATTGAGGTATTGAGGAGAGAGATGCTTGCTTATGAGCAGGCTTACAGCAGGGCATTAGAGGCATGGATTACAGTGTTGGAGACTCAGGCGCGTCACCACAAGTGGCAACATCAGGATGCAGATGATCGCGCGACAGGACATATCATGCGTATTCAGGCCTTGGAGGCTGGAGCACGCGATGACACCTTAGAAGACACTGGTAGTAGTGCCTAGGGTTACTTTTCTATCATATTGTAGCTATACTATATAGACTGCTAAGTTTTTATGGGTTACTCCCAGCTAGCAGGCGGTATAGATCTTTTGTTTTGATTAGCTATCCTATATAGATCTTTTGTCTTTTGTTTAGCTATGTTGTATAGCCTACTAAGTATTATGGATAACTCCCAGCAAGTAGGGCTCTAGGTTAATTTTCATTTTGTAACCTAGCGGTAGGGAATCATTGTGTACCAAACAGATCATGTATGTTTCTAGATTATATATGAAAGGGATATATTATGTTATGTCGATCTTGTATTGGTTGTATGTTTCACTGTGTGATGTGATCTCGCTTTACTTATCATGTATATGTTATGTCACGGTTATGATTTTATGAAATCTAATGAGTATTATATTTTCTTATGAAATTAAAGAAAATGGCACCAAAAAGAAAGACAAGGTCAACACCAGAAACAACAACTACCACCACATCTGCCACTAATGCCTAGCTGCAGGCAATGATTGACCAGGGTGTCACTGCTGCACTAGCAGCACGTGATGCAACTAGGAATGGCGATGACAGCCATACCTCGGCAACGGGTGTCAGAAGGACTGAACGCGTTGCTCGAGAGTGCACTTATCAAGACTTCATAAAGTGCCAGCCTCTATATTTCAAGGGCACTGAGGGAGTTGTTTAATTGACTCAATGGTTTGAAAGTATGGAGATTGTGTCTCGCATAAGCAACTGCTCTTTGTGGAGAATCAGATCAAGTTTTCCATTTGTACTCTTCTCGCAGGTACTCTGACGTGGTAGAACTCCCACTTTAGGATTGTTGGTCAAGATGTTGCGTATGTAATGACCTGGACATGTCTAAAAAAGAAAACGACTGACAAGTACTGTCTGAGGAACAAAATAATGAAGATCAAAGCTGAGTTATGGAATTTGAAAGTAAAAGGTATCGATTTGACAGGGTACAATCAACGATTCCAAGAACTAGCACTACTGTATGTTAGAATGTTTCTAGAAGAATCTGTTAAGGTTGAAAGGTATGTTGGTGGGTTGCCCGACATGATTTAACAAAGTGTTGTGGCATTGAAACCAAAAACTATGCAGGAAGCTACTGAAATGGCATCCGAACTAATGGATAAGAAAATCATCACTATTCCGAAGTTGAACAACAACAACAACAACCGTGGTAACCAGGGTGGAAATGCCAATGCTCCAGTAAAGGTATACACAGTAGGGCATGCGGGGACAAACCCAGACTCCAATGTCATGACGGGTACATTCCTTCTCAACAACCGCTATGCTTCTATCTTATTTGATACTGGTGCCGATAGAAGTTTTATGTCCACTACATTTAGTTCCTAAATTGATATAACGCCATCTACTTTAGATCACTATTATGATGTTAAACTAGCCGACGGGAGAATAATTGGGTTGAACACTATTCTTAGGGGTTGTACATTAAATCTCCTAAACAACCCATTCAGCATAAAGTTAATACCCGTGGAACTTAGTAGCTTCGATGCTATAATTGGTATGGATTGGTTGGCGAAGTATCAAGCGATCATTGTGTGTGCCGAGAAGATTGTTCGCATCCCCTGGGGAAATGAAACTCTAATCGTTCGCGCTGACAAAAGTAACCGGGGAAATGAGACACGATTGAACATCATCTCGTGCACCAAGACTCAGAAATATTTGCTAAAAGGATGTCTTATCTTTTTTGCTCATGTTACTACGAAAAAGGCGGAAGACAGGTCAGAGGAGAAGCGACTTGAGGATGTACCCATTGTCCGAGATTTTCTCAATGTATTCCCTGAGGACTTTTCGGGTCTTCCTCCAACTCGACAAGTGGAATTTCAAATTGATTTGGTACCTGGAGCTGCACCTGTAGCACGGGCACCTTATCGATTGGCGCCTTCTGAAATGAAAGAGTTGTCGAAGCAACTATAAGAGTTATCTGACAAAGGCTTTATAAGACCCAGTTCCTCACCCTAGGGAGATCTGGTCTTGTTTGTCAAGAAGAAAGACAGATCATTCTGGATGTGAATTGATTACCAGGAATTGAATAAACTAATGGTGAAGAACCGTTATCCACTTCCAAGAATTGATGATCTATTTGATCAGCTTTAAAGGTCGAGTGTCTACTCAAAGATCGACCTAAGGTCAGGTTATCACCAACTGAGGGTTCGAGAAGAAGACATTCCAAAGACCGCTTTTAGAACTCGTTACGGCCATTATGAATTTCAAGTTATGCCGTTCGGTTTGACGAACGCCCATGTTGTATTCATGGACCATATGAATCGGGTGTGCGAACCACATCTGGATAAATTTGTAATTGTCTTTATTGACGATATTCTGATATATTCAAAGAAGAAGCAAGAACATGAAGAGCACCTTAAGCTAATCTTAGAGTTTCTTAAGAAGGAGGAGTTGTATGCCAAGTTTTCCAAGTGTGAATTTTGGATTCCTAAGGTATAGTTCCTAGGTCACGTGATTGATAGTAAAGGCATTTACGTGGATCCCGCCAAGATCAAATCCATTAAAGATTGGGCATCTCCTAAGTCACCAACGGAGATTCATAAATTTTTAGGTCTTGCTGGGTATTACCAGAGATTCATTGAAGGATTTTTCAAGATCGCCAAACCAATGACTAAGCTTACTCAGAAGAAGGTCAAGTTTGAGTGGGGTGACAAACAAGAAATAGCGTTTCAATTAATCAAGCAGAAGTTGTGTAGTGCACCAATTCTGGCTTTACCTGAAGGAAGCAAAGATTTCATCGTATACTGCGATGCTTCAAAGAAAGGTTTGGGCACTGTGTTGATGCAAAGGGAAAAGGTGATTGCGTATGCATCACACCAACTAAAGATTCATGAGAAGAACTATACTACTCATGATTTGGAACTTGGAGCCGTAGTGTTCGCTCTCAAGATTTGGAGGCACTATTTGTACGGAACTAAGTGTACGGTATTCACTGATCATAAGAGCTTACAGCACATTCTTGATCAGAAGGAGCTGAATATGAGGCAACGCCGATGGTTAGAGTTACTAAGTGATTATGATCACGATATTCGTTATCACCCGGGGAAAGCAAATGTAGTTGCTGATGCTTTGAGCAGGAAAGAACGAGAACCATCATTAAGAGTTCGAGCCTTAGTCATGACTATTGGCTTGGATCTCCCCAAACAAATCTTGAATGCTCAGACTGAAGTACGAAAACCAGAGAATATCAAGAACGAAGATGTTAGAGGCATGTTGGTTGAAAATTCTAAGGATCCAGAGAAACTTAGAACAGAAAGTTAGAACCCCGTGCGGATGGAACTCTATGATTCAATGGCAGAAGTTGTTTACCATGTTATGGCGACTTGAGGACTATGATTATGAACGAGTCCCACAAGTCAAAATACTCTATTCATCCGGGTTCTGACAAAATGTACCAAGATATGAAGAAGTTATATTGGTGGCCCAATATGAAGGCAAACATTGCCACCTATGTTAGCAAGTGTTTGATCTATGCTAAGGTAAAAGCTGAACATCAATGGCCATCAAGATTGTTGGTACAGCCCAAGATACCTGAATGGAAATGTGACAACAACACTATGGATTTTGTCACTAAGCTTCCTAATTCGTCGCAAGGCTACGACACTATTTGGGTGATTGTTGACCGACTCACTAAGTCTGCTATCTTCGTACCCATGAGAGAGACTGATCCAATGGATAAACTTGCAAGAATGTACCTAAAGGAGGTTGTTACGAGGCATGGAATACTTGTTTCAATCATCTATGATTGCGACCCTAGGTTCGCATCCAAATTCTGGAGGTCACTTCAGAACGCTTTGGGTACTAATCTGGATATGAGTACTGCGTACCATCCACAAACAGATGGGCAAAGCGAGAGAACTGTCCAAACTCTCGAGGAATCGTTACGTGCTTGTGCGATCGACTTTGGAAAAGTTTGGGTTAACCATTTGTCATTGGTCGAGTTTTCATATAACAACAGTTATCATGCTAGCATTAAGGCCGCACCATTCGAAGCACTTTATGGTCAAAAGTGTCATTCACCTGTTTGTTGGACCGAAGTTGGAGAGGCTCAAATCCTCGGCCCAAAATTAATTCAAGAAACGACCGAAAGGATCGTTCAAATCAAGCAAAAGATGCAAGCCGCCCGTGATAGGCAAAAGAGCTACGCCGATTTAAAGCGTAAGCTGATGGATTTCCAAGTTGGGGATAAAGTTATGCTGAAAGTTTCGCCTTGGAAAGGGGTCGTACGTTTTGGAAAATGGGGGAACTTAAATCTCAGATATGTTGGACCTTTCAAGGTAATAGCAAAGGTTGGAGATGTTGCATACTAGCTTGAGCTCCCAGAAGAGCTAAGCAGGGTTCACAATACATTTCATGTATCAAATTTGAAAAAGTGCTATACCGACGAACCGTTAGCTGTTCCGTTGGATGGACTTCATTTTGATGACAAGCTTCAGTTTGTTAAGGAACCCGTCGAGATCGTGGACTGTGAAGTTAAACGGTTGAAGCGAAGCCGCATCCCATTAGTCAAGGTTCGATGGAACTCCAAGCGAGGCCCTGCGTTTACGTGGGAACGAGAAGATCAATTCAAGGAGAAATACCCACAGCTATTTGCAAAGACCGCACCGTCGACAAGTGTTGCGTCTTGAGCCTTGAGGACAAGGCTCAATTAACGGGGGAAGTCTATAACACCCTATGTTTTAGGGTCATTGACGTCGTCAATAAATTCATAATGTTACTTTTATATTGTACGCGTTTGCTTTAAATCGTAAACGTTAAGTTAAATCGCGTAAGTCGAAAATGATCATTTAATATAAACGGACGTCAAACAATTAAACGTTTACATCAAGCAAGTATTAAATAATTATTTTGAGAATAATTATGGTCTTTGTTCATTGTATTTTTATTGGTTGCGTAAATTGACTACGTTTCGCGATAAATTACGTTTAGGCATTCCCGGAGCCACGAAAACTTTTCTACGCTTCAACAAATACCCACTTTATTACCCAACTACATAAAAGTCAATCAAAAACTTCCCAAACACTTGTGTCCGTTATTTCTTTCAAAAATGCACTAAGTTTGCAAGTTGAGAACATCTTCCATGTTTTCTTAGGTGTTCTTAACTATTTGGGAACCAAATAGATATTTTCAAGACTATGACCAAGTCTTTCCTTAATTCCTCTAATAGATTTTCCCTAAGAATTATTATTTGCACACATATAAATGCCTAACTACCAAATGAACTGATACATATCATTTACCAAAGGTGAAAAATCAAATAAACTCTCCCATTTCACTCCTACACACCCACGGCTCATATCAACCTCCCAACTCAATCCATACAAAATTTTCTACATCATATACAAGCCATTACACATCATTTATAAAGATATACTAAGGTGTTTTACAAGGCCTTGGATAACCACTTGGTATAACCTTTGCAAGAGTATCTTAATAAAAAAAAAGTAAGATTTGGGTTTTCAAAACTAAATCTAGGGGTTGTTTTTTTTTTTATTTTTTTTTTTTTTTTTATTATTGCAAGCTCTTGGTTTAGAGGTCTAATACAAGTGGGTTTTGGTTTTGTGTGTTTTTTTTTTTATTTAAGCTATTATTAGCCATCATCATCATTCATCACTAAGGTTACCTAAAACCTTTATCTTTTCATTTTCATGATTTTATGTATATATGATGTTTATGTAGTAAAATCACCATTAGGACTTTTGAACATGTTTAATGGATAACCTACTTAGGATTATGATTTTGTGCACTTATGCATGTGTCATGTGGTTAATAATATCATGAAATAATGGATCTAAAAATGTTATACCATGTTGGTTAAGCCTAAAAAGTGATAATGCAAGATTAGGGTTTTTAGAGTTTACTTATGAAAGTTATGATTAAAGTGTCATTATGGACATGTTAACTTGGATGTGAGGACAAGATATGGACTTATGGACTTAAATATATGTAAGACATATAACATATGTAGTCATAAAAGACTTGTGGTAATTATTTAATAGAAAAGTATAAATAACAAGTTATATAAACAAGTGTACCCATTTATTTCAATGGGGCTGTTTTGGAGTGACTTTTAAAACATCCATATTATGTTTTAGAAATATATTACACCTCATGCGTTCTAAACAATGTAGAGAAACTGAAAAAGGTATTATTAATACACGAAATAAAGATTCGATAAGATACGATTTACTTATTACGGGTTTTATATAACTACTTTTATAAAAATTACTATTCATACAGAAAGGTATTATTTTTATAACTTCATAAATCAACAATTATAAAACTTTTCAAATACGAGACTCTGTGATCGAAATAATCGCTAAAAACGGAAATATAATGAATAAAATACGACGTTTACGGGTTTTACGACAATTAAATCGATAAAAATATATATAAGGTCTGATGTGAACAGTAAATTTAATATTCACCAGTAGGTCCAAAATTCGAAAATGTCAATGTATGATAACTCGTCCTAATACGAAGGCGTGGGCATAAGAAACGTCAAAATCGGGCTTAAAACGCAAAAGTTATGCCAGTTTTACTAAAACGGTAATTTTAAACGTTTTTACTTATTAAACACAATTTTACCAAAATAAATAGATGGTGATGTAGCTACATAGACTTGTAAATGTTATTAGTTAAGCAAAGTGGTATATTACTAGGGAGTTTCACAATGGGACTCTTCGGGGTTGTTTGGGGTGGCATATCGACGGTGGTTGTTAGATTTACGATTAAAAGTGTCCTAGCTCCTCATACGTTCACTACATGACCTTTTAATTATGATAGCCCGAACGATAGTATAATGAGCTATATAGGAATATATGATATTGGTTAATCGAAGTACATGGTACTTATACGACGTATGTTAATCTAGGTTGCATTCAATCATTTACGTGACGCTTTATCTGTGATATTTGGATTCTCACTAACTCAAGGTGAGTTCATAGCCCCACGTTGTACATGGTTTTGTTTTATAAGTTTTGGGGTGGAAAACATGCATTTGTTTTATAATTGGACACAAGTGGAATATTTTATATTATGATTACGTGTTGCCTAAATAGCGATAACCCAAGTTGAGCCCATTATCATGAATGTCAAATTGCATAGGATGTTTTGTAGGTTGGTGAATTTACATTATGTGAGCGTGAATGTTATGAATAGATCTATTGGGATTGACATCCCCGTTCAGGTGATTAGCTATCACCAGGCAAACGAACGTATACCATGTCAGACTAGGGATGTTGTGGGTTAGAAAATCAATACGGGCAAAGTGGGCAATTTTATATTGCTATTTATTTATGTCGAGCTTCAGTGTCATGAGCTTAGCGCAACGTAATTACAACTATGTGATGCTTTGCATCTCCTGAATTATGATATATTTGGGAAAATCTTGTGGTCCAATATTATACAATTTATCAAACCTATGAATTCACCAATATTATTGTTGACATTTTAAAGAAATGTTTTTCAGGAGGTCGGTAAGCACAAGGTGCAAGGGATACATTGGTGATTTTGTATTTTGGGATGTCATGCTTAAAGATGTGGTTGTATTATATTATGGGAATCATGTTTCATGAACTAGTATCTTTGTAATATGAATAATGAACAAGTTAAGCTTTGGGCTTTTGTAACAAATGTTTGCTAAATCTAATGTATCAGTTTTAAACGACTTTTAATGGTCGTTCTATATATATCTTGTGTTATTGATCTAAGATGTGACACGCCCCGGACCCTTATTTCGCTGCGACCTAATTTGGAGGTGTTACATACTGGGGTTGTGGAGGGTAGTCAGAAAAATTGAGAGAATTCAGATTTGTATCATACTTACAATGAAAACAAATTCCTCCATAACGCATATTTCCACACCTTTCGTAATTACATTATCGACAAATCGAACAGTCTAAAGGACCTCCACACCCGTAGCAACTAGGTTGGTAATATGACGTGTTAGGTATTAGAAAAAGAAAAGGTCACCCCGTGTATTTTACTGTTTTATATAGCTCGTAGTTTTATAGTTAATAGTTCGTTTTTCGGTTTTAAGTCGGGTTCAAATACCCGGTATATTGTAAGTACTATATATAGTCTCTTCCAACTTTGGAAGAGATAAGCTAGTCAAAATTCATTTTACAAAAGTAAACACTTTCTCTCTC